>VNJU01008086.1:0-105124 GCA_008042675.1 Drosophila seguyi
TCCAGGGGGCTCTAGGGGCTACCAGGGGCGTCCAGGGGGGTTTTGGGCGGTTTTAGGGGGGTTTTAGGGTGACTTTAGGGGGGTTTTGGGGGTATTCTACACGTTCTAGGGGCTCCAGGGGGCTCTAGGGGCTACCAGGGGCGTCCAGGGGGGTTTTGGGCGGTTTTAGGGGGGTTCTAGGGGATTTTAGGGTGGCTTTAGGGGGGTTTTGGGGGTATTCTACACGTTCTAGGGGCTCCAGGGGGCTCTAGGGGCTACCAGGGGCGTCCAGGGGGGTTTTGGGCGGTTTTAGGGGGGATTTAGGGGGTGGTGGCTATAGTGGGTTTTGGTGCCCCTAGAGCCCCTAGAATCCCCCTATAACGCATAGAATCCCACCAAAAACCTCCTAAAACCCGCCTAGAGCCCCCCTAGAACCTCCCGAAAAGCTCCTAGAACCCTCTAGAACCCCTTAGAACCCTAGGTTAGTTAAGTTAAGTTTTATTGATTTATATAAAATAGATCAGAAAATCATTATGCTTTTAATTAAAACCTAAATATTTAAGAAGATCAAACACTTGAAGCCTATACCTAAAATATATATTTAAAAAAAAAATATATAAAAATAAAACAAGAGAGGTCTAAAAATTTGTCGTTCAGGCAGAAAAGCTTATAAATAATAATTTATATTTATTCAAGAATCAGATCAATAAGCTCTTAATTGTAAGACTTCAATAGGTAAAAACCATTGAATAATAAATAAGTAAACAAAAGCTGGTAGTGTTTATTTTCCAAAAATGTTGAAAATAAAATCAAAAGCCGAATAAAAACTTGTTGTTTTTCATTTCCCCGAGGCCTGTGTAAATTTTTAATTTCCCCCTCTCTTACTCTACTTCTACGCTTTTCCATTTTCAATTCAAACTTGCTGCTAGTTTGCTCCTCGTACAGTCGCAACTGCCATAGATAGATTCTCCGATTCTCTGATCCTTTCTTGCCGAGCCCTTTTTTTTTTATTTTTTTTTTTTTTGGTTGGTGTTCCTGGCAAAATTCCAAACGCATTGCCAACAGCTAACGTGGCGTATCCGTTCGTGCGTTTCTGGTATGCTGACGATTCCGGCACGACAGGATGTGGCAAATGGTGGAAATGCTGGAAATGCTTAAAATGGTGGCGTGAAAAACCCTAAAGAGGAAAACCATGAGGGGAAACCCGGCGGAAGGTGGGTGGAGTGGAGGTGGAGTGGAGGTGGAGGCAAGAAAGCGTCCGAAAAACGCTTACAAAAAAGATTCTCAACTTTGTTGCATCTAATTATGGGCAATTTGATTAGGGGCTCATAAACAAACAAGGGCGCTCACTTTTATACCCACACACAGACATATATAATGCACTGAGAGAAATAAATAAATAAAATACAGGTTAAAGTGTAAAGTTACTTTAAATATTATTTAACTGAAAATTAAGTGCTTTAATTTTGATGTTTGACATGTAGCCTTGCTTTTACTCTTAAAATAACTCCTTTTATCTTGTTTTTTTTTTCAGTGTTGACTCACACTTGTATACTTTACACACACACATATATACAAGCACACACAAGTGTCAATATGGAGCCGCAGGTGGCGCAATTGCCGACGCTGTCATGGCTGACAAAACGCAAACGCAAACAAAAACCGCCGCGGTCGCGGCCTTGTCCCAAAACTCCTCTCTTTCCCCTCTACCTCCCCCTCTAAAACTTCAACCCGCCTTCCTTTTTTCCATAAAAAACAACAAACCCCAAAGGTCCCCAAAAAAAGCAGGAAAGAAAGAAAACCCACAGCCAACGAGCAAGACAGCCGCCACCAACTGTTGAATGACGCCTGGCTTTTATTTATTTACCGCCACCGAGTCAAGCTTAAATTAAATAAAATAAAATATTTTTTAATAAGCCAAGGCCAAAAAGGACCTTTCTGAGAAAAACCGAAATACAAAAAAAGTTTAATTAAAGGTTAAAAGAGAGCTTTAATAGCACAAAACAATCTATGAATTTGTAAACAGTTTTATAAATAAATATTTAAATGTTTGGTTTTATTTTCAAAACTATTAAGAGTGTGTATTTGAGAGAGGGGGAGGGAGATGTTAATTTACAAGTATTATCCTTTCACCATTTTTGTCTCCTTTTTGCTTTAAAGTCAAGTTTATTACAAGGACCAGTAAATAGAATCAGTTTTGCAATTGCCCTGGTCCAGGTCCTGCAGTCCTGCATCAAATTGTGCAGCCTACTTTTAGGCCTTCAACCGGTGAAAGAGTGAGAAAGAAATAGAACGAGAGAGAGAGCGAGAGCTAGCCAGAAGGGGAAATAAAAATGCTACTACAACGACAGCGACACACATTTTGCGGTTGATATGAATATCGATTCGACCCCTTAACTGTGCCAGCATGCACAGAGCCCCCTGTTTTTTGGAGGGGGGTTGAGGCTCAGAGGGGGCTAAGGACGAAGGGGGAGGTGTGTCCAACCCACAAGCCACCAGAGCCGCCATGGCGGTCGCTTTTCCGCCCCCCCCTCCTCCTCCGCCCGGTATGCAAACTAGAACTTTGTATAAATTTATGTGCACAACAATGTTTATGTTGTTGAATAAACGAGCAGTTTTGCCAGGACCTGCTCTGCCTGTGCGAGTGTGCGAGTGTGTGCTTGCGAGTGTGTGTTTATGTGTGTGTGTGTGTGTGTGTAATGGCAGGATGCAACATGAAAATGGCGTGTGGCTAGCAACGTTTTATTTGCTCGTTCTCTGGGTACTTTTCGTCCCTCTTTTGCCTGGACACTCTGACTCCGCCGTGTGTGTTACTTCGTTTTTAGCTCTGCACTTTGCATTTTGGCTTAAAATAGAAATATGCCAGGACACACACACACAGGCACGCACTTACACACACACTCTCGCATGTGGGGCCCTGTGAAGACATTCAATTTCAGCACGGAAATCGCTTAACAGCCCTAAATAATGGCAAGGCAGGATATATGCATCCTTTGTGCCCTAGAAAACCAATTAAATTCTTCAAGTGTATAAAATACAAATTAAGAAACTCAACTAAAAATGATTTAAAGTAAAGTTTAAGGCGAAATAATTGCTGTTAAAGTGTGTAAAAAATTAGGCATCCGCCTGTGGTTTTTCTGGCCATTGACCAAGGATTTGATGTGAGAAAAGGAACCGGAAACCAGTAACCAGTACCCAGAACCAAGGACCAGACGCCATGTCTGATCCTTTGATTTGATGCGGGGGGAAAAAAAAGAGACAGACAGAGAAAGAGAGAGAGAGAGAGGGAGAGGGAGAAGAGGCACATACTTAGGAGCGTTCAATCAAACTAAGCGCAAACAAGCCTAGAGACATGAGACATGGAGACATGAGGACATGGAGACATGAGGACATGGAGACATGAGGACATGGAGACATGAGGACATGGAGGACATGGAGACATTGGCGACCTGAGAAGGATGCATGAAAGAGAGAGGCACCTAGCAGGGCCAGAAAGAGATGAAAAAGCGAGCCAACGAAGCGTACGAAAATAAACAAAAGCGTGGGAAGTTTGCAGGACCAAAAGGAAGAGAAAGGGAAGAAGAGAGAGAGGGGGAGAGGAGACTGGGAGAGGGAGAGAGAGGGAAAGGGAGAGGTAAAGGCAGAGAGAGGAAGGTAGAGTGAGGATAACCAGTAGGTGTGTTGGTTTATGGGAAACTCACACTCACACACGCACAGAGAGAACTTACTTAAGCGAGTGATTTTCAGATTTTCCGCCTCTGCGTGTGCGTGTGTGTGTGTGGCTGTCTGCGAGTGTGGGTGTCCCTAAGCACATTAGTGTGCGTGTGTGTATGTTGCCATTGTGATTTTAATTTTTTAATCGTCCAATCAAAAATTACAAGCGAAACCAATAAAATTCTCGTGTTTTTTTGTCGATAAACTATTAATATTTTGTTGTTTCTTGGGTTTTTCTTTAATTGCTGTAGGTTTTTACGTTTATTCGTTGGATTCTTGTCTTGTTTGTTCACTTGTTTTCTTTTTAATTTCTCTGTTTGTTCATTTGTCATTTATTCATTTGTCCATTTTTTCATTTATGCATATATTCATTCCTCCATTTGTTTATTAGTCAGATTATTAGATGTTCATTTGTCCGCTTGTTCATTTGTTTATTTGTGCGTTGGTTCATTCCACCGTTTGTTCATTTGTCCGTTAATGCATTCCTCCGTTGGTTTATTTTTACGTTTATTTGATTGTTTATTTATCAGTTTTTTCATTTCTCCGCTTGTTCAATTTGTCCGCTGTTTCGTTTTGTTCATTTTCCGTTTATTCGGTTGTTCATTGTTTGTCCGTTTGTTCTTTCCTTCGTTTGTTTATTTTTCTGTTTGTTCATTTCTCAGTTTGTTCATTTGTGCGTTTATTCATTTGTCCGTTTTTTCATTTGTCCGCTTGTTGGTTGTTCATTTGTCCCGTTTATTCGACTGTTTTTTAGTTTGTCCCTTCCTCCCTTTTGGTTGCTTGCTTTCTTCTAATTCGTTTGCCCTTTATTTTTTATTTATTGTCTCTTATCCGAGACTGTCCGAGGTTTATAGATAAGAAAGCAGCTAGCATTCCAAATTTAATATACTGCTATTAATTGTTAAATATTTTATATCTCTAAATAAGAATAATTTCAAAACAATTACTAATTAAGTGATTTGCCTTTGAAATTAAAACGAAAAATGAATTTTCGCTAATTTTCATATGAGGATTATCCTTGTTTTTATGAAATCTGATTTCCAATGAACCGTGAACACGAATTTTGAATTTGTAGCACGTGTGTCCGTGTCCGTGTCCGTGTCCTGGTTACCTTGCTGGTAGTTTAGAATCATTCATCATTCCCTGGCCAACATAGTTGTAAATAATGTTACCCACAAGGATTCTTCCCGGCGATTATTATGGCGATAAATCAAAGGCAACCTCCGACTTTCTTTATATTTTCCAGGCAGAGTCTGCTTTTCTCTAGAATCCTCTCCCATCCCACATCTGTCATGTTTTCCTTCTTTGTTTTGTTTGCTGTGCTCCTTCTTTCTGGTTTCTGTGACAATTTTCCTCACCTATGACTACGCGCATTGTGTTTGATTTTTGGCTGGGAGGAAAATGTGGGAGGATGAGGAGGAGTTTTCGTGGGTCGAATAAGTATGCAAATTACTCTGGTCCAGCTGAATGACTGACTGACTGAATGACCAACTGAGCAACTGAGCAACTGAGCAACTGACGTCAGGACGAATGCTATTAAGCCAAGTTGATGGCATGTGCAGAGCCCTCTGCGGGCCAATCTATAAATAAGTTTAGCAAACAACAAGAGAGAGGGGGAGAGAGAGAGGGAAAGCGCTGGAAAAACTTTAATCTACACATTGCCACCGTCATCGGAGCGTGTGTGTGTGTGTGCGCCTGGGGTGTAGTATGCACTAAGAAAAAATTAAGGAGAGTCCACTAAATAGTTGTAAGAAAAATTAGAAATTATTATAAAGAAATTATAAAGTTTCTGAAGGAAAGAAAATTCTTCTATTAAAATATTTTTCATTTTTTCATTGTGTTTAATACATATTAAATATATTATATTAAACTTTATATTAAAATATTATATATATTTTATTTAATTGAGTTATTATTATTATAATTTATATTATAAAATATTATTATTTAAATTCATTTATTAATATTCTGCATATTTATCTGTCAAAAAAGAGCCTCTAAAGCGGTTTAATTAATGTAAATAAAATTTTTTCTCTTTTAGCTTTGAAAAAAGGAGCCTGAAGATAAAGAACCATAACTATTTGCCACAGGAAACTGGATTAATTTGGAATTTTTTAAACCAGTTTGCGGATATATTTTTATACTTTTATAATTTTTGCTCATATATTTTTATGAATTTTTATTTTTAAAGGAGAGAAACACACAACCACAAATATTTGTTTAGAATTAGTCTATAAATCAAAGGAGAGGCCTAATATTTATGATTAACCTAAAAATTTGCCGTTAATAAATAAAATTATAATTATTTCTTCTTGTCTCTTCTTTTCTTTATATTTATTGTGTTCATTATATTTATTATATTTACTATATTTATTATATTTATTATATTTATTATATTTATTATATTTATTATATTTATTATATTTATTATATTTATTATATTTTTTATATTTATTATATATTTTAATTATAACATTTACAAAGTAAAGACATCCCTCCCATTTTTTCTTTCTCCCAAAATGTAGCTCATTCAATATTGAATGCATTTGTAACTAATTCAAGTAAATCTTCTCGCAAACTTTCAATTAAATAAAAGCAGAATTAATCAAAAGGACCCTCTAGGGGGGGGGGGGAGAAAAAGGGGCGAAGATGTGGGGGGAAAATGAGGAAAATGGTAAAACAGGGACAGGCACAGGGACTGCGACTGGGACAGGTAAGACAGATGGCCGGAGATGACAGGTAAGCAGTTTGCGTCCATGTGTGTGGGCACACACGTGTGCAAATAACAATAATCAGGACACGCACACACACGCACACACACACACACACACACGGGGAATGTCCTGGCGCGTAGGTGTGGTGGTGTCAACGGCCAAAACAAATGATGATAACTGCGAGTCAAATGAAATGTCCACAAGGACCAAGTGAAGCCACAGAAAAAAAAACTACAAAAACAAAAAACAGCGCTGCAAAAAAAATGAGGCGAAAAAAATAAAAATAATAAAAATAACAGCAAGAAATCGAGCAGCCAGAAAATAAAGACAATATTTGTCAAGCACACTCTTACACACACACTCATACACACACTCACTTTTACGTGAGCCGGAAGTGGGTGCAAAAAAAAAATAAAATAAAATAAGGAAGGGCGAAACCCGGTCACGGAAATGGGGCTCACAACCAAAACTGAAACTAGAACCAGAAGCGGCGACCCTTTGCCAACAATTGTGAAACTGTAAAGATGCAGATGATTGTACACTCAGCAAAAAGTAAACAAATTTGTAGAGTAAATATTAATTTTTTTTAAAGTGCTGCCGAAAATAAATGAATATAATAAATTAAATAATAAAAATATTAATATAATATAATTAATAAAATATATATAATATAAATATATAAATTTTTTTTTTTGGTTTTTGGCTAAAAAATTTATTACAACTTTAATGGTTTTATGATCATAACTTGGCCTAAATTCAACCGATTTCAGTCTGGTTTAAATATTTCTTCTTAATTTTTATAGCAGAATTTTTCTGCATTCAAAACTTGATATCTAAATTTTTTTCCAATTTTTTTAAATTTTGACGATGTAACCCCTTAAATTTTTTTTGTCCTAAAAATCGCATGGTTTTTTTATCATAACTTTGCTTAAACTCAACTGATTTCAGTCTGGTTTAGATTTTTCTTCTTGTTTTTCAAGGAGAACATTTCTGCATTCAAAACTCGAAATATATTTTTTTGGTCAATTTTTGTCAATTTTGACCTTTTTTTTTTTTGAAAAAATTTATAAAAATTTCTTTCTTCCCGGTCATGTCTAGATCGATTCGGATTTTGATGCTGATCAAGAATATATATGGTTTATAGGGTTGGAAATGTCTCCTTTACTTACAATATCCTGCTGAAAAGACGATAATAATCCTCTATAGAAGGTCTAAAAATGGTCTAAAAATTGCGAACCTTTTCATTGGTTTTTTGCTCATAACTTGGCTTAAACCCAACCGATTTCAGTCTGGTTTAGATTTTTCTTCTTGTTTTTTCAAGGTAAAGTTTTCTGCATTAAAAACTCGACATATAATTTTTTGGCCAATTTTTTTAAATTTTGACGATGTAACCCCTTGAATTTTTTTGAAAAAATTAATAAAAATGTATTTCTCCCCGGTCATGGCCAGATCGATTCGGCTTTCGATGCTGATCAAGAATATATATGGTTTATAGGGTCGGAAATGTCTCCCTTACCTACAATACCCCGCTCAACAGACGATAATTTCCCGCTATAGAAGGTCTAAAAATGGTCTAAAAATTGCTAACCTTTTCATTGGTTTTTTGATCATAACTTGGCTTAACCGCAACCGATTTCACTGTGGTTTGGTTTTTTCTTCCTATTTTTTGTGGAAAAACATTTCTGCATTCAAAACTCGAAATATATTTTTTTGGCCAATTTTTGTCAATTTTGACAATGTAACCCCTTAAATTTTTTTGAAAAATTTTATAAAAATTAATTTCTTTCCGAACATGGCCAGATCGATTCGGCTTTCGATGCTGATCAAGAATATATATGGTTTATAGGGTCGGAAATGTCTCCTTTACCTACAATACCCCGCTCAACAGACGATAATTTCCCGCTATAGAAGGTCTAAAAATGGTCTAAAAATTGCTAACCTTTTCATTGGTTTTTTGATCATAACTTGGCTTAACCGCAACCGATTTCACTGTGGTTTGGTTTTTTCTTCCTATTTTTTGTGGAAAAACATTTCTGCATTCAAAACTCGAAATATATTTTTTTGGCCAATTTTTGTCAATTTTGACAATGTAACCCCTTAAATTTTTTTGAAAAATTTTATAAAAATTAATTTCTTTCCGAACATGGCCAGATCGATTCGGCTTTCGATGCTGATCAAGAATATATATGGTTTATAGGGTCGGAAATGTCTCCTTTTTGCCGAATCTCGATTTTGGGGTAACAGGCACTTGTTCTTTATTTCCTTTTTCTCTTCAATATAAATATATATACTTTTTTTGCAGTGCCTGCAGGCAATGATTCGATTTGAGCAAAGCCAGAAATTGGAGAATATACATAGAGATGTGTGTATATATATAAAGGCAAGTGGAAATGAGGCCGCAAACCGGAGGCTGGGGTCTTGATGGGGTTAAAAACATACATATTTGCCAAGGACGAGCTGGTTGGTTGGTTGTAACCGCCGAGCAAACAGTTGGCCTAATCAAAAGTCACAAACACAGGCAAGCACACGGACACAGGATCCGGCAGGAACTCACAGATACACACACACACCCGGAACGTCTTGGCCAGAAAGCCAGTCAAGTCAACAAAAAGCAAACTATTTGTTTGCCAGCCTGCGTAGAGAGCGAGAGGCCTTCTGCTTTACTATATGTACATGTACATATATACGTATATATATATATATATATGTATAGGGAAGGTCCTGCTTTCACCCTTTCAAGCCACCGTTTCCCACCCAATTTTCCCTGTCAGCCAATTTGACAGTTACCAGCTACAACATAGTTACAGGCCAACATGCAAATGGAGAGAGAGCTTGTGAGAGATTGTGCTTGCTGGCAATTTAAATTATTGTTTTGGCATAATGCAAATCCAGGGGAGGAAGGGATTGTGTATATATGGCCACCACTATTCCCAATTGCTGCCCTAAATCGGTCATTTGTATCGGTCAAACGAGCAATTATTACGAGACTCCAAAATGTCTGCAGTGGAGTCGCACAATTAATCTCTTGGCTCATTTACCTTTCAGGTTTCCTGCTGAAAATGGATTGTGATTACAGGAGAATTATGGCATTAGATTGTTCTTCCCTTAACCTGGGCTCAACAAGTTTTCTTAACTTGCTTTTGGGCCTCATTTACTTGATAATGTAATTAAGAGTTGATGGGAAAGTAAATTAATATATTTAAAAAATTTAAACAAAGTGCTTTTCTATTAAAATTATTTCTTACTATTTTTGTTAAATTCTTATTGAAAAGAAACCTTTATTTTAGAGAAAAAACTGAAAAAGCTTTGCTTAAAATTTACTATAAAAATTATTATGTTTAGGAAAACAACTAAATCCCTTAAGAAATTGAGGCCAAAATTATGCATAACATTATTTATAGTATTAAAAAATTAAAATTAAATTAAAAATCTCAAATTTTCAGTTAAAATTTTAGGACTTTTAAATATTAAATTGCATACATTTGTTAGGTTTGAAGTTCTTTTAATTCCTAAATCATTTTAGATCAATTTTTTTCCACACAAATACCTTAAGTTCCTTACAAAATTACCTTCAACTTGTACTGCAAAAAGTATCTCAAACATTTCCTGGCAATCTTTTACACACCTTTGTTGAAAATTTCAATACCCCAAAGATTTCCCTGATAGTTCTTAAACAAATATCATAATATTATATATTTGCCAAAGCATAAAACTGCTCAATTCAAAGACCATTCTCCGCGCTCTAATAAATAAAAACTTGCACAGAGTATTATTTGAGAAGGAAAAACCAAGCAAAAAACAAAACGAACCAAAACAAAACAAAGCAAAACAAAAAAAAAAAAAACACAAAAGGTAACAAAAAAAAAAAAAAAAAATGAAATGAAATGAAATTGAAATGAATTTCCATTGAAATCGTTCAGGTGTAAAAAGAACGAAATTTTTTGTTATTTTATGTGCAAAAACAAGCGAGACGAGGGGGAGGGAGGGAGGAGGAAAACACAACACAATGACGATGATGATGATGATGCTTCATTCAAAAGAGAGTTTGCAAGAAAAAGTTGGAAAGCAGCCAGGAGAAAGGACCAATAAATTTATATATTTTTTATTTTTTTTTTCATATCAATTTGTCAGGCGGCGGAGGGCGGACGCAGCTTCGGCCAAGGATAAACAGACAGGACACACATGCAGTTGACATGGTTAATGGTCTAATGAAATGTCTTTGGGTTTTCGCAGCTGTTTACCTGTTTGCCGGACCCAATCACAGGACCTTTTCGGCCACGCTAAGCTGCCAGCTAAGTCCCAAACAATGTCCTTGCATTCCCACAACTGCATTATCCTGCACTTTCGCCTGCCACTGCAGGCGATGCAATTAATTGGCGTGTGTGTGTGTGTGTGAGTGTGCACCGAGAGAAATTAGCAGACGATTCGATTTAGAGTTAATTTCTGAAATTAAATTGAATTCCTAAAATCTTCAGGCAGCGTGTGACCGTTTTCATTAATTTCAAAATTCTGCTATATTATAATATGCAACGCATTTTGGTATTTTCGTAATCTTTGGACAGGGTCACACTGGTCGAGGGGGTATATAAGACCCAGTAGCAGGCCCAACGAGCTCACTTGCTTTTTAACAATCGTCAACTCTCTATTTATTTTTCATCTTTTTTTAATTTTTATGCAAAGTGTATTCTAAAAATGGTGCCTGACACATCTGCTGCACATGAGCCGGTAGCCATTCACTTATTTTTTGATTTTTCTGGCTCTGGTTGTCCTCTCCAGTATTCGTTATTTTTTTTTAAATTACTCAAATCTTGACATGTTTTTATACCGCCTGCGTCTTCGTAGACAGTTTTCGAGCCGCATCTTCGGACTTTGTACTATTCCTATTTATTATTATTACTAATAATAAATATTGTTAATGATAAAACTCTTACCTAGAGACTTATTTGACGCTGTTCCTTATTTATTTCTCTTCTGTATTTATTATTTTTTATATTACTCAAATCTTGACACGTGATGATATCGCCTGCGTCTTCGTAGACAGTTTTCAAGCCGCATCTTCGGACTTGGTGCTATTCTCATATATTTATTATTACTAATAATAAATATTGTTAATGATAAAACTCTTACCTAGAGACTTATTTGACGCTGTTCCTGGTGAAGAAGAATCGTAATCTTCGTTTCCTTAACTATCGACTTATTTATTTATTTTTCTTAATTTGATTTTTTTTAATACCCGAATCTTGACACGTCTTTTAGCTTTGAAATGGATTGTGTTTTGGAAGTATTTATTATGTAAAATTTCAACGTCCGCTGACATGGTACTGTTTCCATTTATTTAATTTTATATTTTATTGAATTTACAATTATTAATACAATTATAAAATGATCAAATTTAAATCAAAACCGTTTCGCATCGGAACAGAACAAAACGGAATAAGCATTAAAGGAAGAAGCATCGTTTACTTTTTTTTTAATTTCAAAACTCAAGACAGCAAATTGATTTGTTGACAAGATTTTATTTCTTAATGCCAAAAAACCCGCCATTTCTCGCGGTGTTGGAACAGAGCAGAACAGAACGCGAAGGGACAAAACGGGACAGGATAGTACATGCACAGCCAAATGCCTGTCAGGCGCATTCCGCAGGACTACAAGTGACAGCTGCAGCTGCTGGCAGGACATTGGAGGAGCTCAAGCCGCGGCACTTGCAAATGATAACCGGCCATTGCGGTGCCAGGATAAGCGCAGGAATAAGCAAAGGACATCTGCCAAAATGCTTACTTTATTAACCTGCAGGATCAATAAATCTGTGACATTTCCAATTAATTTGTATTTGTTTAATTTTTACGTAAATGCAAATATTAGTATAAATATAATATAAATATAAAATATCAAATATAAAATATATAAATATATAAATATATAAATATATAAATATATAAATATATAAATATATAAATATATAAATATATAAATATATAAATATATAAATATATAAATATATAAATATAAATATAAATATAAATATAAATATAAATATAAAAATAAATATAAATATATAAATAAATATATAAATAAATATACATATTTGGTAAGCGAAAAATAAAATGGCAAAAGGCAAATTGGAAAATCAATAAAACCCATAACCAATATCAATGGTCGGCGGCCACTTGCAGTTGCATACAAAAAAAAATTGCCAATATATACATTTAAAATATATAAATAAATGTATAAAAGTTGGCACATATTTGCACAATTCATAAAATGGTGAAAGCCAATTAAACGGGGTCCTGGACAGGGGACACAAGAGGCGATGCGATGTCAGGAGCACAAAAACAAATTTACATAACTGATTAAAAACTTTTGGGCCCCCAGGTGAGGCAAAGGTGAGGGGGGAGAGAGAGACGAGAGCCAAGTCAAAGTGTGAACGGACCAAAAGCAAATCCAATGGCCAACTTTAAGCACTAAGCACTTGGGCAAAGGACTAAGCTCCAAACTCAAATTCAAATTCAATTATTAATTTAACTTTTCATTGAATATACTGCCCTCCTTCAGTTTTAGTTGCAGTTCCACTCCAAAGCCCCCCCTCTTGGCCATTGTTCAATCTATCAATCCAAGACTTGGGCCAAACTGACTTATTATTAATAGGCCAGGGGCCAGGCGAACTTTACCAGCAGTAAGAATAGGCTTAGGGCCAGGCCAGGCCAGGACACTCTCTCTGTGAGTGTAGTTACAGGCAAACTATCTTGGCTGTAAATTGTTTTATAAATTTATTAAATCACAAACATTTTTATAATTTATTTAAAATTTTAAGCAAGGCTTTTAGCTTTGAAAATTGCAGCTAGAAACTAATCCTTAAACCTGGAGGTAGCTCAGTCAAGGGTAAAGGGATAAGGATTAAAAAATGCTATAAAATCATTTACTCGGATATCAGAATATCGCGGCATCGATTTACCAGCAACATCGTCAGCCCATTGACTTCCTGTCTTCGTCCTGTCTTGGTCCTTCCTCTCCCTCCCTTCCTCTGTTTGTAATCCAAAACCAAATCCCCGCTAAAAAATGCATTGTTCGCTATTAGCAGCGGATATAATCGGTGCCTGTACGTTCAGCTATATGTATATATATACACAAATATATATATATATAGCTGTCGAGCAGCCCAAGGCCCTTAACCACTAAGCCACACCTCGCACACCCCAGGCCACGAGGCACGCCTTGCCTTCAGTTGCGAAAAACCCACTAAAATGGGGGATTAATTTAAAGTATGGCCAGGACGCGCTTAGCGGAAAAGGTTAGTCCTGCGACAAAGACATTTAAGCCAAGTTCAGCAAAAGGTAAGTGTTGCCACACACACTAACACGAAGTATTTAGAACTAAAATATTTACAAAAAATATCAGGTAATTTTTAGCTTAAATATTTGAAAAAATTGTATGCTGTGTTTTTAAATATTGTATATTTAATTTTTACCTTAAATACTTGAAAAAAAAAATATATATTATAAGAATAATTTTTGTTTTTAAATATAGAATATTTAACAGCGTTTGCTGCTTGTCCAGGCTAAATCTACTCGCCTGGCATTGGATATTTATATTTTACATAAAATTAGAGGTATCCTTCTGACGATTACATATAATTTCCCTTAAATAACTTTCCCTAAGCCACAATAACTTTTATTGTTGAGGGAATTGAACAATCCTCAGGGATCTAGGCCACTTTCTAACTTGGTTTAAGTGAAATACAAGTTTGGGGTATCAAGTCTTGGTGTTTCTTTAGGTGGGAAAATTTTAATTATTTGCTTTTATTCAAGAGAAAATATCGATAAACAAATTGATCATTTATTTACTACTTTACTGTTTTATTTATTTTGTAAAAAAATGCTTTCTTTCCTGAAGCTGGCAGCTGTTAACATTTTTATATTAGAAAAATTTGTAAATTTAGGAATATTGCTCAATTATCGATTAAGAATTTAAAATCAATATTAAATGGTTTAGTTAAAATATATATTAATTATATTTTAACTATTTAAAACCTATAAAATTTTATTATCGTTAATCTCATGCCTGTTAACTATCGACAATTATTTTGTATATAAAATTTAAATTAATCTAAAATCATTGCACGTTGATTCATTATCAAATTATGGATGTAATATCAATAGAATCTGCCTATCGGTCATCGTACATCTGCAGTTCTGTTAATTTAGCATTAAAAATCGAAATGATATAGTCAAACATGTATAGTTCATTAAATAAGGCATTCAATATCGTTCAAAACGGTTGATCTTAGGTCAACAATCTGCAACTATTTAAATTTTATATTTAATATCAAAATAATATCGTTAAATATCGATTATGTATCAAATTGGGCATTAAATATCGAAGTGATATTATGATACATAGTATAAATAATATCGATTAAGTCTGCACACCCTTAATCATCATTTAATATCAAAATTATATCGTTAAATATCGATTATAGCTCAAAATAGGCATCAAATAAGCATAAAATTAATGTTTATTTGCATTCCACATTCCAAATCGAAAACATTTTACATTACACATCCCTTGCTTATCGAATCCTCCACTCCCCCAATATCGATGAAATCAGTGCACCGTTGATCGTATATCTGTTGACTGTCATTTAATATCGATGTGATATCGTTACACATCGATTGCTCAAAGCCCTTCGCTTCTGCGAAATCCAGCCTGACAGTGTAAACGGCGTGCGTGGGCTCTGTCTCTGTGTCTATTTCAGTGTCTGAGACTGCGACTGAGACTGCGACTTTGGAGCGAGACTGGAATCTGTGTGGTAAATCGATAGACAGATTAAATGTCTCCATGCCGCCCAAGCACTTGACGGATTCATTGCCCGGTCGTGTCAGCAGGCACTTGTGCCTGTAGTGGTGTTGCTGTGATGGTAGTTGTGATTGTGATTGTGATTGTGCTTGTGCTTGTGCTTCTCCTTCTGCTTGTACTTGCACTTGTACTTGTGCTCGTCCTGTCGCCCCCACAAGGATAACGATGGCCCGAGGCGGAGGAGGAGCAGGAGCAGGAGCAGGAGCAAGAGTCTATGACTCAATCCGCCTGTCGACGGCTGTGGCGATGTTTAAACAGAAAGCAGTTAAAAACACTAAGCAATGTGCTACGCGAGGGGGAAATCTAGGGAAAACCAAAGGGAAAATCCCAAGAAAAATTGAAGGAGGAGGAGAGAGGAGAAGCCGATGAAGAAGCGCATAACGAGGCAGGAGATGAACAGCAGTTGCAGCCATAAAAAGGCAACCCGCGCCATGTTGTAGCAGTTGTAAGCTTGACAATGACAACGACACAGACAGGGACGGGGCTAGCAGCAGAGAAAGAGACAGAGACAGGCATATGGCCAACGAAAGAGAGGGGGGAAAAAAAAAGGAAACCCAAGTAAAAGAGCCACGCACGCAGCCAGTACAAACTGTAATTGAATTTCTGTTGACAGATTTTAACGCACAATATCCTGCAGCGACATTGTCGCGAAAGGCGAAACAAAAAAACACATGCAGACGCGGAAATAAAAATAAAATACAAAGAAAAATTAAAAAAAAAAAGGAAACAAAAAAATATATAAAAAAACAGAATCCAAAAGAGAGAACGTGGAAATTACTCGCCATGTTTCAGGCACTCAAAATTCAATATCGCCGACTATCCATAACCTTGTCCTTTTTTTTATTCTTTGTCCCCCCAATAAACCTATCATCATCTTTACGTATATTGGAAAAAATATTCCTTTGGCCACTCATTCAATTAAGGGCAAAGCCAAAAGGTATTTGAAGCCCGGTCAAGGGAATGCAAATAGAGCGAGAGCTTTAACCATATTAAGTGGTTGTTAGCGGTTGCAAATGCATTTAGCCCGGTTTTTAGCCATCCGTTTGAAGCTGTAATTAAACCACAAATGTGGTTATGAATGTTATAATATTTACATATAAAATAAAGTTGGGAAAAAAAATTAATTAGCTCGGGCAAAAGAAAACTTTATTGTTTCTTTGCAGTTTTAATAGGTTTTAATAGCTCATAATTAATGGGTTACAAATAAAATAAATAAGTGTTGAAATTTTTAGAGAATATAATTTGAAAATGGGGACTTTAAAGTGGTGTCTACTGAATTATTTTTCATAATTAACTTAGTACCAAATATGTAGACCTAAGATTATATTTTCTAGAATTTATAGGTGAAAATTTATAAAAGCTTTTAATTAAATTCATAATTGTTAAGAGGGTTTTTTTCTATAGAAAATATATATTACAAATAAAATGTGGATGAACTTTAAACTGCTGAATTTATTTTCCCTAATTATTAACTATATATAAACTAATAAAAAACATTTATAGGAGAGATTTCCTAAGAGCTTAAAAATGAATTAATAATGCTTTAATATTTAATTGTAAAAATAAAGTCTTGTACAGGACAGTACCTTCGCAAGACTTTCTTACTACAGGCAGTTCGTGTTCTTCCTTAATTAATTAAGTGAAAAAAATTAGTTTTAGGATTATAATTTCGACAATGTATAAGAAAGAATTTATTAAAGCTTAAAAAAAAAAAAAAAATAGTAATAATAAAAAAAGACAATTATTGAAATGTTTTCGGTTATTAAAAATATTTTTAAAATAAAGTTCTGTTGTTATTATTCTTTCTAATTAACTGACTTTCAAAACCTTAATTTTAGTTTTATAATTCCCAAAAATAATAGCAAAAAGATTATAAAGCCTTAAAAAATATATAAATAATTGCTGAAAACAGTAAATTTATATAAGTAAATAAAATATTTTTAAAATAAAGTGCTGCATATAATGTTCTACTACTCAAATTAATTTTTGTATTTAATTAACTTTAAAAGAACTTTAATTTTAGGTTCAATAATTTCCTGATTTTATGGCAGAAAATGAACAAAAGCTTACAAATAAATTTGTAATTTTTGAATATAGGAAATATAGCTAAAAAAAAATATTCTATTCTCTGTGAGCTGCTGGTTTTTCTTAAATTATTAACTTTAGTTTGTTAACAATTTTTTATAGAATTTTAATTACCAGAATTTCAAGAAGATAATTCATCAATATTTTATACACATTTCAAGGCTCAACAAGATGTTAAATTTAACAAATAAAGTGCCATTATTCAAGATAAAAAGTATTACTAATTCTACTAATATGAAAACAATTAAATGCCTTGTATAAATATTTAAATAAATATATTTAAAAATATATATGTAAATATATATGCAAAAATATATATAATTGTAATATTTTTAAATGCCTTTTCCCCCATCGGCGCACACACTTGCCTCGCTTTAGTTTTCGAGGAAAAACTTTTCGCCGCGGATATGTTGAGGATGTTGAAAATGACAAAAGTTTACACCAGCAGCAATGGTGTAGGCAAGGCAGGGGATATTTTCCGCTACCGCTTTTTCCGCTCGGTAAAAGTTATGCAATTCAATTATGTCCCTTTGATTGTTTCACATTTTATTTTTTTTTTCCAGCTGTATATAGATATATATATTTTGTATATTCTTCCTAAGGTTCGACAAGCGAAATGAATACTTGGGCGTCCTCAATTTAACTTTGACAAAAAAAATTACACACGAAAAACGTAAACGATTTTCCATGTATCCTTGGACCTGCTCCTTGAACGAAAGTTTCTGTGTTGTCCTGTAATAACAGACATGGAAACTGGTTGACTGACTGGCCGATTGACTGGCCGATTGACTGATTGATGAACTGGCTAATTGAGCCACAGGCAAAAATTACGAAAACACTCTTAATGTGCTTACATGGAAAATCAATTCGCTGCGAGACCGGCTTTCTTTCCAAAAAAGATATACAGTATATATATTGAGAGGAAAATGGAAAAACTAGCCAGCAAACGCCACTAAAAGTTAGGCTGGAAAAGGATTTCCATACTTCATTTGCACTGTGCAATTTTCAGGTAAAGTTTTCCAGGTTTTCTTTAATATTAAAAAATAGAGTAAGGCCAAAAAAATCTACAAAAATTATTTTAAGAATTTAATTCAAGAAAAAAGTAAGTAAACTCGAGTTGGGTGTAAGTTCTTAAAGATTCCATAATTTTCCAGGTTTTCTTTAATATTAAAAAAAAAAGTAACCCAAGAAAAATCTATAAAAATTATTTAAGAAAATTTAATTCAAGAAAAAAGTAAGTAAACTCGAGTTGCGGGTAAGTTCTTAAAGATTCCTTAATTTTCCAGGTTTTCTTTAATATTAAAAATAGAGTAACGCCAGAAAAATCTATAAAAATTATTTAAGAGAATTTAATTCAAGAAAAATGTAAGTAAACTCGAGTTGGGGGTAAGTTCTTAAAGATTCCATAATTTTGCAGGTTTTCTTTAATATTAAAAAATAGAGTAACCCAAGAAAAATCTATAAAAATTATTAACAAAAATTTAATTCAAGAAAAAAGTAAGTAAACTCGAGTTCTTAAAGATTCCATAATTTTCCAAGTTTTCTTTAATATTTAAAAATAGAGTAACGCTAGAAAAATCTATAAAAATTATTTTAAAAAATTTAGTTCAAGAAAAAAGTAACTAAACTCGAGTTGGGTGTAAGTTCTTAAAGATTTCTTAATTTTCCAGGTTTTCTTTAATATTAAAAAATAGAGTAACCCAAGAAAAATGTACAAAAATTATTTAAAAAAAATTTTAATCAAGGGACAAAAATACCAAAAAGTAAACTCGGCAGATTCCTGTTTTTCTAGCTTAATTTTCCAGGCTTCCCTTTAAGCTTTTCCTAAACCAAAATTTACTTCAAGGTTTTTGCTGGAAAATGTGTGGAAAATGCAGCTCGCTTTAAGGCCTGGCGAAAATTCAACGCAGCGGGTGAGGTGCCAATCGATGTGACGTTCAATTCAGTTTCGTGTGGCGAGAAAACTCTCTTGGTGGGAAAATAGACAGCGGGGTGAGGGGAAGGGAAGTCGGAAAATGGAAGCCAGCGGGTGGCAAAAGACAAACCACTTTGAACCAAAAGAGAGAATGCGACCATAGAATTTTCGTGTGAAGATGATGATAAAGATAATGATGATGTGAGTCAAAAAAATCACATAAGAAATCCTTTTAAAAACTAGAAATTAACATTAAAATATACATAACTTTAGATATAATTTAAGCAAAAAAAGAATCTGCACATTAATCATTTGCATCATTTTGTGCGTTTCAATTTATTCGGCTTGATGGCCCTTCATTTGCATGCCAATTGGCAATTCGCAGCTGATTGCATTTTTACATTTGAATGGAATGCATTTTAATGGGTTTTTTTTTATGCCGCATTTTTTTATTGTTTAATTTTAAAACTGATTTGTCAATTATGCTAATGACAAACAACATACAAAAAAAAATATGACAGACTTGTTTACATTGATTACAGGGAAAGAATATGTTTTTTGTTGTATGTTTTTTCTATTTTGTAATTTTTATAAAAAATTGTATGAATAAATATATGCTAATAACCCGTGTCATTGTTAGTTTTGTGGTTATTTAATATTTATTTAATTTATCCAATTAAAGGACATGTCAATCAAAGGACCCAGAATGTGTGTAAATAATATTATGGCTTTCACTTCAACTCACGCTGATGGGGCTTGGAAAATGTGTAGATAAAAAAAAAAAGGTTAAGAGAAAGCCAGAGATGGGGGGGAAATCCTGGAAAGGGAAAATGCTGGCAAGGGGAAAATACTAGCAAGGGAAAAATGGCAGCAAAATCGAAGTCCAAGGCCTTTGTGGCACTTGAGTAAGGTCAGTTTAAGCGTCTGGGGAAATGGTTATCCTTATTGCATACTTTGGCAACAATGTCTTCTTTTTTTCTACGTTTCCCAGGGAGACTTGCCTAACGGGGTTGCCTTGGAGAAAAAGGAAAATTCATCACACATATACACACACACATGAAAAACTCACCGAAATTGAGACAAAAAGCGATTTTCCATGAAAATCAAACTGAAAGACTTTACTACTTGAATTTACACTTTTATTTTTCGCTTGAAACGTGCTTTTTTTACTTTGGTTAAATTAAATAAAAGCCTGAAACTTACTTTTTTAATTAAATAAAGCCTTACATTTTAGGAAAATTTAATATTAGGGAAGTTTTCTCATTGTTTGAAGAGAAAACGAAATCAAAATGTGTTAGATTTTTTCAATTTATTTTTTGTTTAAAAAAATGCTTTTGTTTACGAGGGAAAAATTAAAAAAAAGTGGAAAACTTACTTCAATTTAATTAAATAAAAAAAAACTGTGAGGGAACTATAATAATAAAATAAATAAATAATAAAAATTTTGTATTGTTCAAATAGAAAATCAACCTAAAATGTCTTTTTATTCTTTTTAGTTAAACAAAAAAACTATTTCCTTGTCCCTTCTTAAAGTTTGGCATTTATTTTCGCTCGAAACTAACTCTTTACCTTAAAAAAAGTGAAATAAAACTCTTAAAACTTACTTGATTTTTAAAAAATAAATTCTAGAATGTCAGGAAAAAATTATATTATTAAATATATCCTATTGTTTTATTAGAAAAACAAGCTAAATATTAAGATTTATTTACTTTCTTAATTGAAGACATTCCCCCTTTTCATTTGTGAGTTTAAACACTTATTTTCGTTTTAAATTTGCTTTTTAATCGAATTAAATTAATTAAAAAGTTTTAAGTTATTCTTCAATTCAGCCTAAAATATCAGGAAAAAAATAATATTAAGGATTGTTTTTATCAGAAAGCCAAATTAAAACTTCTTACCTTTTAAAATATGTTCAAGAAACCATTTCCTCGTTCCTTCTAGCCTTTAAATATTTATTTTCGCTTGGGAAAACTTTACTTTACTTCACGAAAAATTTAGAAAAAGTCTACGACTTTCTTTATTTAAAATTTAAAGTCTACAACTTTGAGAAAATTTATAAAACATTTACAACTGTACTGTAATTTGAGAAAATTAAGAAAATATATACAACTTATTTATTTTTATTTTTTTTATAAAATCAAATAGCTTTTTTCTTCAAATTTTATGGACAAAGCAAATGACCATTTCTATACATATATATAATATATATATATTATATATTATTATATATATTTTTTTAAAAGGAAAAACCTTAAATAAAATAAAAATATAGACACGTAAAATAGCAACACCACAGCCAGGATACACATCCTGTTGCCAGGCCAGACACACAAGCATTTGCCGCCTTTGCCCTTTTTAATGGCAACAATTAAAATTCGCTTACTGAGCTGCTGAGCTGCCCCGCCCCCTCACTGCCTATTCAGGGAATATTCATAAATGAAATCAGGTGAAGAGCCTGAACATACACATTATACCTGTGTAAAATATGTATAACAAGCGTTTAAATATACATTTCTGCCTGCTTTGGCTAATAATAAAGGAATTTTCTCGAGACTCTTATTAAATTTTATGAAAATATTCCTAAAAAAAAACAAAAAAAAACAAAAAGAAGATGAAATTTAAAGGCGGCACAGAATGATATCTACACCTAGGGCAGGCATTCTCATTCATTTGACAGCAAATTAAATTTTACAAAGAATTTAGTATTAGGCACAAAGGATCTTGCTGGCGAGCCCATTGATAATCTGCGGACTCTGTCCTTCTACCTGCCACATTTTTATTCTATACAATTCTTATACCATGTGTGTGTGTGTGTGTGTGTGGGGGAGCAACATTTATAAGCCACAAAAGAAATAAAAATAAAAGGCAACCAAAGGCCTTAAGACCGTTTCAAGTTCTCTCTCTCTCTTTATCTCTCTTCTGTGTGTGTGTGAGTTTCCTTTTCTGATTTTTTTTCTTATTTTTTTCTTGTTGTTGGTTGTGTGTATGTCCGTTTGAATTAATATTACAATGTCCTTAAGGTTTATTTGGCTTGATATTCCTTTTTATCTTTATATTTGCTCTGCCTGGAAAGCACCTTTGTTGGTCTCTGATTCTGATTCCGATTCCCTTTCGCTTTTATTTATATATATATTTTTTTTGCTTCTTTTTGGCTTTTGGCTGTTTGATATTTATGCTTTCTTGGCTTCTTGGCTTGCATTGTTGCCTTATTTCTTGGCATATTAAAAATTCATACAAATGTAAAACGAAAATCCTCAAGACAATCATAAAAAAAATCGACAAAAAAGAAGGCAAAAAGGGTTTCTTGGCAAATAAAAATGAAATATAATTTCGGCAAGCAAATATACATGTGTGTGTGTTGTGTGTGTGTGTGTTGTATAAGTGTGTGTGTTGTATAAGTGTGTGTTCTTGGAACTAAATCAGAGCCACTGTAGCCGCTGTAGAAAAGCTGCTTAAGGCAGGGCAGCCCAAGCTGGGAGCCCTAAAAAGTAGGCAATGGTTTTTTATCTACAAAGCATACACTGCGTATGCGTGATATTTATATATATAATTTTATTTAAAACAGCAAAATCAGGATTAATTTAGATAAATATAAAAAGTGTAGATAGAAAATGAAGTGGAAAAATTATTTGTTAAGCTTAGTTTCCATTTGAAAATTATTTCTTTAGTTTTTGTCTAAAAATTACCAGAAAACAAAGCAGTTTTTAATGTTCCCATATTTTTCCAAGGCATATTTTTTAAGGAATTTTATTTCAAAGCTTTATCTAGACTTTCTGCTTTAATCTATAAATTTTTGCCACACATTTTAGCAGCTATCTAGCTAGCAAGACTGAGCCCCCGGGTCGTATGAGTGATTTTGTGGAACGTGTCTATGGCGCTTCCCTATTGATCTCTGCCTTTTTTTCCCTTGCTTTCTTTTCTTGTTTCTTTTTGTTTCTTTTTTTTTCTTCTTACGCTTCAGAGGAGCTCATAAAAAATTCTAAAAACAATAAACGTCAATTTTTGCATGGCAGCTAATTCAAGGGAAACTGCCTGCGGCCAGCAATAAGTGACAGGGAGGGATGAAGGGGGGGCTCTGACTTGGCTCTGAGGGATAAGCCTTGTTGGATGTTTAACTAGGTTGACACTTCATCCAGGCCCCGAGCAAGTCAAGCCGCCCAGAGATTCTTCTCTTACTTGTGAGTGAGTGAGGTTGTTGCGAGCAACGCGACGCGACGCTTACCTGCAAGAAGAAAATAAAAATAAAGGTAAGAGAGCTTGATTAGTAAATCACATCAAGGGGAAATAATGTAATGAAATCAAGTAAATAAAATTAAAGGAATAAAGTCAAATGAATACATTAAAGAAAGGAAGATGTACTAAATGAGAGAGGTTTTTACGGTTTTTGAGCCTGATTATTTATTTAATTTACTTTCTTTACATTACATTTACATTAATCATTATTCATTTTGATAATTTTTGTTTATTGGTATTAATTTTTATTTATTTTTGATCAATTTATGTTAAATATCATTGGTTTTAATTCATTTTTCATATATTTATTCCTTTTAATTCATTTTAATATTTTTATTCCTTTAAATTCGTTTTTATTTCTATTTTTTATTAATTTTTGATTCATTTTTATCCATTTTATAAATTTATTATATTAAATTATTTGTTATCCATTTTATTAAATTATTATATTAAATTATTTTATTAATTTGGCAGTTTTTGGTTGTTAAGAAGTCCTGGATCTATGGGATAACCTGCATAAGAGCTGCAAGATTTTTTCCTATATTTCTCTATACATTTAGTTTTTGTTCTTTTAAAATAAGGGAAGCTGATTTTTTTACATATAAATAAATAAATAAATAAAATCAAATGCTGCTTAATATTCTTTATATAGTCCTCTAGGGTGTTTTACATTTTATTTAATTTTAAATTAGTAAATAAATAGCAAATAAATAAAATATGAGGCTCCCTTAACTTCTTTATATATTTTACATATTTTGGTTTCCTTCTAAGATATTTGTCTATTTTTTAACTATACTTTAAATAAATAAATAAAATATGATGCTGTCTAATATTCTCTATAAAATCTTTTTAGATGTTTTAATTGTTGTTCAAATTTAAATTAATAAATAAATAGCAAATAAATAAATTCAGATGTTCCCTTAAATTCTCTATAAATTTCCTCTTTTTCTGTTTTCTTATAGATTCATTTTTTAATTGTAAATAAATAAATAAAAGATAATGCTCCCAACCTTGCTTCCCTAAAGATTATCTTTATACTTTTTTTGAATACCTCCACATCCGATCAGAGCTACGCATATCTGTTTGTTTAATTACAAACAAATTGCTTTTTTGTCAGTCCATCTTTTCCGTGCACGAAACAGTGAGATAAATTAATTTATAGATACAATTACGGCAATTATTGGAGGCATTGAAAGAGAGTGGAGTGTGGAATAAATAAATCAAATGCATACACATGCACACACACACACACACACAATATCAATTAAGGCAGCAAAATAAAATCAATTGATTTATTTATTTAGTGGCCAATCGCATGTAAAATGCATATGAGGCTATGCGCCATGGATTTGTGTGTTCCATTTATTATTTATGCGCTCGTCGCCCTCTGTTTGTTGAGCCAAATGCGCTTCCATTATAGTTTTTTGCTGCCACTCATTCCTCTTTCTCTTTTCCTGCCACTTTCCACATTCCCAACGATTTTCCTCACCGCTTTTCCCTCGCTTTCATATTGTTTTCACTGCACCCGCACCTAATTAATGCGAGTCCTTGCCCAGCGCCAAGTGCAGGATTTACCTTTCACCTGTTTACCTGTGAAAAGGGAATGAGCAGGTGAAGCAGGTGAAGCAGGCAGACAGTTAAGTGGCACAGCAGACACACACAACACACACACTGCCAGTGCTCGGACTTAAGCAAAGCGAATGGGCAGTGAAATGCCTTTAAATAATTAATTTCAAATAGTTTGTCAATTTGAAAGTCTTGGCAAACAGCAACAGCAAAAGTTATAATGGGCACACCTAAAGTATAATCAAAATTGTGGAACAATTTCAGCGGAAATTACCTCTTGAAAGTAGCAATTTTGGGGGGTAAAAAATCAGTTTAGACTTTTTTATTAACTCAAAAAATTACTGTACACATTTATGAAGGTTTTAAATTGCTAAGAGTTTAATACTACAGATTATTGAAAATTTTCTATTAAATTGGATATGATTGCAGGCCGCGTAGATTATAGGGAAAAATGAGTTTCAGGATAACAGCTACGGATATTTTATTCAATTTTGTTTTAGCTTAATCCCTTTTTTTATAAGTTCTTGAATATTTTCTTGTAAACATGACAAAATTGTATTTTTTTTACTAAGATTTCTTCTATTAAAAAATTAAAAGGCCATTTGACAATTACAGCCATGGAGACTTTGTGCAAAATAAGGTCCAAGAAAATTAGCCATGGATACATATTCATATCCATTCTTGCCTATTTTTCTTGCTTAACTAGTTTTTATTTTGTTTTATAAAATTTTTTTAATTATTTGTCAAAATATCATATATTTAAAACTATTCTTTCTATTTTAAAAAATGGCGTAAAAACACTGGAAAATTACATTTTAGAAAGGTGTTGACCCGAGGATGTTTATGGTTAAAAATCGCAACTGTGTAAATGTCATATTACATTTTTTTTTAGCTCAATAAGTTTAGATTTTTTTTTTACTTTAAGCTTGATGACATATTAAAATTTTCTTTAGTTTTCCGTATTTTTTTCTATGACAAAAAATTACAAAAAAAAACGTATAAAATTAGCTTCTAAATTGGCGGAGGTCCTGGAGTGAAATGATGCTTCCAGATAAGCTTTGAGAACCTTATACTGTATGTTTTTTTTAGCTTAATTAATTTTGTATTTGTTCCTTAATTGTTGCTTAATATTATATTTAACTTTGAGGTATTTATAGGTATTTTCTTAAAAAAAAAAATAGAAAATGTTTTATAAAAAGGTCCAAGCTTGATCTCCTTTTATGAGACTTATTTATGGGTATTCCTTTAATGAAGAAAAAAAATGTTTTTTAAAAACGCTTAAGCGTGATCTACTTTTTTGCGACTTTAGAACCTATTAAATATCTTGTTACCTTTGTTAAGTCTTAAAAATAAATAAAAATTTAAAGGATCAAAATTATTTAATAGAAATCAATAAAACTGGCTTTCTAGTTTCCCTTTCAACCATTTTCCTGGCTAAATTTCAACGATTCAAGTTGGCAGCAATTCTGCTTGCGTAGGCAACATCTTGCCAAAAGTCTCTGTCTGTCTTTCAGTCTGTCTTTCGGTCTGTCTCTCCGTCTTTAGTACAACATAATTAAGTTTAATTGACAACCGCTGACTTTTTGATTGGCTTCACTTGTGTGTGTTTCTTTTTTCTTCGTTTTTTTTTCCATCTTATGTATTTTTTTTTTCGTTTCGCTGCTCTCGTTGTTCTTATTAATATATCCCTGTTGCTGTGCCATTTGTGCCACTTGGCCAGGCTCAACAATGGCTCTCCCTCTGCCTCTCCCCCTCTGACTCTCCCTCCCCTCATTATGTACATAATTCTCGCATGTATATGTGTATATCTACATGTATATTCATCATATTAAGTACAATATGCAATTGTTGCTCGCCGGTCACACGGGGCGTATGCTTAATGGGGCAGAGAGTGAGGGGAAGACACACAGCACACTCAATAAATCATACGAAATGAGCTTTGCTGTGTACGTTAATCACAGTGACAGACGGCACACAGTATCAGCTATATATATATATATATATATCTATGTTTTTTGAATACTCTTCATCTTTAAGCTAAGCAAAAAGTCAGTAAATTAAACTGGATAATCCACGTGAAACCTAATGAAAATCCACTAGATTTTCACTGTCGATTGAGAGACAGAAACTGATGGTGATTGGAGACGTCATGGCTGGACATTGGAGGCGAGGCCACGTCCAACCACATTGTTGAATGTGGCGGCAGGAACAGAAAACTTTGAAATGGATTAAATGACACGAAGGACCAAGGGAGAGAGAGAGAGAGGGGAGGGAGAAGCACATGGGAGACGACGGGCCAAGCCCATGGCGGTTCAATGGACGATTTTCATTTAGCTTTTTTTTTTTTTTGCGGTAGACAAAAGTTTTCGCCTTTGTGGAAAGCAGGGAGAAAGTCGGGCAGAAAGAAGGTGGTAACAAGGAGTGCAAGTTATGGCAGGATAACGAGAAATATCAACTGTTAAATTGCAGGAAAAAAAGGGGTAAAGGGAAAGGATATAAGAATTAAGAAAATATATATAAATAATATAAATTAAATAAATAACATAAATAATATAAATAATATAAATAATATAAATAATATGAATAATATAAATAATATAAATAATATAAATAATATAAATAATATAAATAATATAAATAATATAAATAATTTAAATAATATAAGTAATATAAATAATATAAATAATATAAATAATATAAATAATATAAATAATATAAATAATATAAATAATATAAATAATATAAATAATATAAATAATATAAATATTATAAATAATATAAATAATTTGAATAATATAAAAAATAAGCAATATAAAATTCTTAATAAAACAAATAATATAAATAATATAAATACTAAAAATAATATAAATAGTATAAAAAAAATATAAATAATTTAAATAGTAAGTATAATATAATAATATAATATAATGTAAATAATTTGGAAATTTTAATAAAATAAATAGAAGAAGAGTAAATTTGGTTTGAGTAAATTAAGCAAAATAAATTACTAATGACCTTTTTTAAACATAAATAAATTAATAATAACCTCGCATAAATATTTGTTATATTTTAATATTTTCTTTTGGTAAAAAAAAAAGTTTAATATTATTATTAATTATTATTATTATTATTATTATTATAATTTATATCATAAACCCCCTTTAAAAAAAAAACCATATACCCCTTAAACCATCTACTCAGTCTACATCCATCTGTCTGCCACTTTCGTGCTGATTTTCATTAGCCACAAAAATAGAGAACATAAAATAAAAAAACAAAAAAAAAAGAAATAAAAAAAATAAAAACAATAAAAAAAAAATGTAGCAAATGATATCAAAATGCAGACAGACAGAACCTGTTGCCTCCCCCAAAAAGTAATCGAAGTTCATGCTTTACTTTTGCTGCGGGTCACAAATAAATTTATAGCATTTAAGCTGATCACGCGATTCCGTCAGCAGACGGGCCAAAAATCAACGGCGGAGGGGGGGAAGGACGAAACAAAAAACTAAAATAAAAACCCCAGACCATGGGGCGTATGCGTGTTACAAAAATAAAAATGGCTGCTTTGAAAGCAAGTGTATGTGAGGGAATGTGTGAGTGTAGGGACATGTGTGTGTAGGAGCGTGGGTGTGTGTGTTAGCCATAGCTTCATTACGATGGCGTCGTTAGGTCTATTACATTTGCCTTTGTTGCAAATAAGAATTTTAGTTTGGCATTAAAAATTTTGTTTATATTTTATAATATATATTATTTAATATTTTAAATAATTAAAATAATAAAAGATTTAATATTTTGAATATTTAAAATAATAAATAAAAGAATTAAAATTAATTTCTAATATTTTAAATATTATTCCTTTTAATCATTTTAGAAAAGTGTTGTGAAACTACTTTTTGTCAACTGGTAATGCTCTCATGAGATGTTCCTTTTGTCTTTACAATTTTAGTTTGGCATTAAAAAACTTGTATAAATATTATTTATTATATATTATTTTATATAATATATATTATTTTCCATTTCAAATATTATTCCCTCTAAACATCTCTTAGCTATTCCAGAAAAGTGTTGAAAACAACTTTTAGTCAACTGGCATTAAGCACAAAGGCAATAAATGCTAACAGGAATCAAGGAAAACTGCAAGTAAAAAAATAAAAAAAGAAAAACTTAAATAGACAGAAAAGAAAAGTTTTCTCCACTTTCCACATGAAAATATTAGTTTTTTCTCTTCCCCTCTCAGTCTCTCTCTCTCTCTTTTTCTCTCCCTCTGAAACTATCTCTAACCCTCTCTCTCTCTCTTTCTCTCTCCCTCTCTCTCTCTTGTCTCTCTCGCGATGTCCTGTCGCTCCTTGGCTACTTAACGGCTTATGTGCCAAAGTCGGTGGAAAACTTGAAAACTCGACGGTGCCGGCAGCGGCAATGCCATCTAAAATTAATGCGGCATGACCTTTTCAGCGAAAGCCAAACAACTTGTACTTGTACAAAAAGTTTTTGGCCCAAAGAGGGGTGGGGCAGATGGAGCGGGGGGGCGGGGGAAAACAAATGAGAGGCTCTACCTGAGCCCATTGATCAGGCTCTTGGCCAAAAGGACCTCCTCTTGGTCCTGCTTCTGCTGCTTCTGGCTGTGTTCTCCCTTCTGGTCCAGGTTGCTGGCCATTTAATGTGCGTATAATTGGCTTGTTGCATATTTTATCGCTTAATTGCCGCACATTGTGTGTGTAAGTCTCTGTGTGTCTGTAAGTGTGTGTGCAGGTGTGGCTGTGGCCAGTCAACATCATTCACCTGGGCCCCCCCCCTTTGTACGGCCATTACTTAGCCAGAGCTTCGTTGGCTTAATTATGGCATTGTTGCACTTGAAACAAAAATAGTTTTGAAGGTGGAAACATATCGAAAACGATAAGAAAATACCTTGTAATCGATAATTAAATAGAAAAACCACATATTTGTTAATTATATAATAATATAAATATAATATGAAATATATGGTTTTCCTTATTGTTATTGTTGGGATCTTAAAAAAGGTTTTTTGAAATCATATCAATGCGAATGTCTTTAGAAGGTATCCTATCGATATATTAACACCTTGATTAAAGGAGTAAATAAATCGATATGTCTTTGAATGTATAAATAGTATTTCTAATAATACCTTTCCAGATATACTTCAATATGCTATATCCTATTCTAATTAATTAACTCTTGATTATGCCAAAGCTGCTTTTAAAACCATATATATTTTGAAATGAGTAGAAATATCGATATTTTACTATCGTAATAATATAAAGACATGCCTTGGGTTAACCTATAATAAAAGCATTATTACACACAAAATTATATGGTATCATTCGGAATGTATAAATAATATTTAATAACAAGTAAGCACGTAAATATATGTCTCGATATAAACCTATCGAATATACATCGATATTACTACAACATATCTAGAGATTTCTTTTCAATTCAAATCTCAAAACTCATCTCATCAAGTTGGCTCTGCCTTTCCACTCGTATCCATTGAATAATCGCATCAAAATAAACTCTGCTGACTGACAGGTGAGATACGCATTTTTGTAAAAATCTAAGTACATTTATTATACTCTCGATTTACATATATATATACACAAATAACCGGATCGTCCTCTAGGGCTGGGCGGCTGCCATTTTGCCTTGCCCCTTGCCTTTGCCCAGCAGATTCGTCCTTCCACTTTTTTTTTTCTAGCTTAGCTTCGGTATTTTTTTCTCTATCGGCCAAATAAGGTAGACATGTACATTTTGTTGCAGGCGAAGATGAATTCGAAAGTTGAAAGGAAGGTGTAAGGAATGGTGTCAATCGACTAACGGATAAAGCAACTCCTCGTCCTTGGCCAATCTATTGCTAATTTGCACCATAAGACGCATCTCCGACTGTGTTTTCGCGGCTAACCGCTCCTGCATATGCTCGGAGGCGTGACGTGCAAGTATATTGAGGCCCAAATGAAGTGACGCCATAATGAGGTCCATTAGCTCGCAGAGATCTCCGCTACCCTCGAGCAGATCCTCCTCCCACCGGCTATCGAGATTCGAGCAATAGCCCTCCGCCTCGTCCAGCTTATGCTGGCGCATCCAGCTAATCGCACGGAGGAGCGTCTCGGAATGTATCGCCGGCAGCTTAATGGGCAGATCCTCTTCCCGAAACGATCGCAGCTCCTCCGTGTAGCGGAACATGAGCGGGCAGGAAACAGTGATCAGCTGTTCGTCGCTGCACAGAAACTGCAGCTTCTTCAGTCTCTTTGGCTTTTGCTGGAGCTGCGGTTCCGGCACCAAAGGCAATCGACACCAACTCATATCCAATACCGAGTTGACCACCGACGGTGATGTGTGCGCCATTTGGATGCGTCGATAGGCGGTACGATTGCCACGAACCGGAAGCAATGGGGTTGAAATCTTCTCGCCGGACTTCTCAGATACAATTGTGCTAGCCAGGGACTTTACCGATACCACGTTGGACTTGAGGCTTTGTCCGGACTTAGGATCCATTTCCGTCTTAGAGAGAAATCGGTTCCAGACCGGTTAGGAAAGGAAATAAATTACTACTGACAGTTGACAGTAATAACGAAAAACTCAAGGCCCACTAAGGCATTATTTTGATATTTAATAATATTATATTATATATTTAATTATATATCTTAAGGATGAAGCGATATTCTTCAGCTTTAGCCACCAGTTTCCTTTGAGTAAACTCATTAGCTTCTGGTCCAATCCTGGATTCTGGGTAAAAGGACAACGTTTGACCCCAATTAAGTGCAATTTCAAACAGTTTTATGTACAGAGAGAGAGAGAGATGGGGAGAGAGGGGGAGTGAGAGGGAGGGAGATAGAAAGAGAGAGGCAGAGCGAGAGGGAGGAGCGCCCATTAAAAAGTAATTTAAATTGAATTTCTCAGACGCAACGCCGCGGGGATCAGGATCGGGCTTGCCATAGTCTTGGGGAAATCGCACCACAGTGGTAGGCACCCGCCCCCCTCCCCCCTATTGTAATTACAGTGGGAGAAAGTGGGGACAATAAATCTCAATATGGGGGAATCCGTCCATTCGGTTCCGATTTAAATTGCAATGGCAGAAGGGAAACCAAGAGGAGAAAGAAGCCAGGAAGAGAGGGAAACCAAGCGGGGAGGAAAAGAGGAGAAGAAGAAAGAGGAGGAAAAGGAGGAGCAGATGGAGGAGGAGGAGGGGGAGCAAGAGGAGGAGGAGCAGGAGCAGGAGGAGGAGCAGGAGCACCATGGCAATGCATAAATCTAACGTCTGTCCTTTTGCATTTCTCTGGGAATATCCAAGGTAAGTGTGTGCTCAAGGCACTGGGAAAAATTAAGCCTTGAAAAAAAGGCTAAAAAAAATATACAAACCAAAAGGAATGCATACTTTTTGGGGCATTTTAAGGGGGTTTGAAATCTGTATGAAGTGTGATATAAGATTTAGTTAAAAAAAATACAAAAATATACTGCAAATTAAAAAAAAATATGGTTTAAAAATGTAGAACTATAAATAAAATAAATAAATAAAATAAATAAATAAAATAATAAATAAAATAAATAAATAAAATAAATAAATAAAATAAATAAAATAAATAAAATAAATAAAATAAATAAAATAAATAAAATAAATAAAATAAATAAAATAAATAAAATAAATAAAATAAATAAAATAAATAAAATAAATAAAATAAATAAAATAAATAAAATAAATAAAATAAATAAAATAAATAAAATAAACAAAATAAATAAAATAAATAAATAAAAACTAAAGAAAAAGCAAAAATAGAAAAACACATAAAGTAAGGCATACTTTTGGGCATCCTTTAAAAAGAATTTAAAATCATTTAAAAAAAGAGATTTCAAAACTTTACTAAAATGTAAACTTAAGATATATCGCAAGCTATTTCCCTTGAAGTGTACAACTGAACGATATAAAAAACGTAGAGCAAGCGCGGCAGGAAAATCGAGGGAAAACTCGGCAGCTACGGCGGCTTCTTCGTCGCAGGAATTAGCTCAAAATTGCAAAACTTAAGCCAAATGCTGGCGCACAAAAAAGCAAAAAAAGGAGAACAAAATGGCAAAAAAGGAAGCCGAGGCAAAAGGGGGAAAGAAGGGTAGCCAGAGAGAGAGAGAGAGACAAGGGGAAAATCAAAGCCACGAGACCAGACGAAGCACCTTTCTTTTGTTTCCATTTTTTTTGCGCTTTTTTTGAGCTCTCTCTTTTTTTTTTCTACATAATAGATGGCCCAAAGGAAAGGACTAGAAGAGAGACGAGAGAGCGCGACGGCAACGGAAACAAGTCAATTTGCATTCCGGCTTAAACGAACATCGCCGGGTTAGTTAATGTTGCAAAAAGAGAAGAAAAAGAATAAGAAGAGGATCTAGAAAACGCAGAGAAAGGATTCTCCAAAATGAAGGTGAAGCCAATCATTACCGCTGCCAAAATAAGTTATTTTATTGCTTCAAAAATTGGATTTGCTTCCGACTAATCAATCAACTTGGGCAACAACTTGGATTAACTTTGCTGGCCAGCAATTAACCTTAACTTTGTTAATGAAGAAAATAAAAGAAAAAGAAATAAATAAATGGAGGAAATTGGACAACAAAATAAATACAATCGACATATTTATGAACAAAGTTTGGTAGCTATTTAGTTAAATAAAAGATAAATAAATAAAAATATAAAAAAAAAAAAAAACGAAATATAAGGTAAAGATAGGTATGAATAAATTTAATTTAAGTGCAAAACACTCAAATAAAATGGCAATATTAAACAACAAAATAAATATTAAGGTAAGTCCCCAATATTCCTTATCTTTCGTATAGAATATAAATTATGCATAAATAATTTTAATTGAACTTTGGGAACTACTCTAAAAAACTTAATAATAAAATACAAAAAATAAAACTTCAGGTGAGTCCCCATAATTCTTAATATTTATTAAATTTATTGACATAAATATAAATAAAATATATATTTAATAAAATTGAACTTCGGGAACTACTCTCAAAAAACTGTAAAATAAAATACAAAATAAAAATTAAGGCAAGTTCCCATAATTCCCCCTTTTCCTTTATAAATTTATTAAATTTATTTACATAAATATAAATAAACTACTCAAAAAAAATAAATATTAAAATACAAAATAAAACTTAAGGTAAGCCCCCATAATTTCTCCTTTGTCTCTATTTATTTATTAGATAAACATTAATAACATTTATATAAGTGAACCCAATTAAAATAAATTTCGTGATAAAATCCAAAATACTACTCAATATAAAGCGCCCCAATAATTACCCCTTTATCTGCTTTATTTCAACAAGATTTTAATTAACTTTTTGAACTGAAAAGTCAGACCCGCACATACGGTATGCCTGTAGTATTTAAATCCATTTATTTTGTGCTTTATTTGCAATAAAATAATATCTAGTTGCCACCTTTGACTAACACAGCCAACAAACAAATGAGCCGGAAAATTCAGTGCCAGAGACAAAGAGAGAGATAGGGAAAAACTGCAGGGAAAAACTGGGGGTGAAAAACTCATTAAAACGCGGCTAAACGAAAATGTTTAAAAATGTTCAAATGTTCAATGTTCAATAAATAAATAAATACTATTGACTTTGGTTTTTGCATGGGGTGGTTTCGGTGTGTAACTGGCACTCTGGCCATTATAAAATTAATTAAATTACAAACTAGCAGGGCGAAGAGATAACAAATGCATACCGATGGCAATTATGAAACCATAATGTGTACAAATACAAAAATAATAACGAAGTGAAATGTTATTTGCTGGCAATTAAGGAAGAACAAATAAATAGATTTTATCAAATTTATATAAGCAATTAACTTGAAGAATAGAATTTTTAAGACTTTTTATATAATTTCAGGCTTCTTGTTAAGTTTACTCACAATTCAAGGACATATTTCTTTATCATAGCATACTTTTCAGGGCTTTCTTTAATATTTGTTAACAAATATGTTATATATATATTTCTCAGATATTTTATCTCTTTATTGGTCCTTGTATATATATACAAGATATCTGTGTACTTGAGGGGAAGTTACCCCATTAAAAGGAGTAAACTGTTGCTAAGCCCCCAAAAGGGTTCTCGGGCCAATCCTTTCGAGTGAATTCCAGGGCCATTGCCATTGCCATTGCCATTGCCATCCGTTGCCTTGGCCCTTAGCCCCCAAAGGCAAACACTGGGCCAGGGCTAATAGTGTGAAAACAAAACAAAAGGGAAAACCAGAAGCCAAAAAAGAAAAAAAAAAACACAACAGGAAACAAGCCAAGGGAAGAGCACAAAGGGAAATGAGCGTAGAAGAAAAGGGGAGGCGGAAAAATATCGTAAAATGCTAAGGTAAACAAACATTTATAAATAATGAACATTGATTGCTTATTTGAACAGGACGAAGGCGGCCAAGTCGGAAATGGATATGGACACCAAGGCGGAACCGGAAAAAAAAGAATACTATATAAAAAATAAACGAAAGGCGTTGAACTGCACTGCGAATATGTAATTGTAATTGTAATTGTATTTGTATTTGTTATGGTGAATGTGTAAGTGAATAAAGGTCTAATTATTTCCCTAATTGAGGCCTGTCTATGGGGAAACTATCTAGGATCAAAATCAATTGAAAGTGACAAGGAACCACCACAGGATAAGAGGTAACAGAAGGAAAGTCTAGAAGATTAAGGGTTTTCCTGGTGAATTTTATGAAATAAAAATAAAGGCAGCAAAAGTGATCTAAGAAATGTAGAATAATGCAATTAAGCCTCAATTTTTATTATTCTTAATAGTTAATTAGTTAATAAAGTAAACAATGTTTTTGTTATATACAAAAATTGAGTCTAAATAGAAGCTTTGAAGCTATGCTTTTTTTTAAGACTATTCTGGGTTTATACAAAAATTTTCTTCAAAAATATATAACCTTAGACGAAGCCTTAAATTGAGCTATATATTTGTACCAGTTTAGTTATACATATATATTTCTTATGTCCAAATATAAAGCGCAAAGAGCATAAATTCTTTACTTTCCTTAAAGACAAAAGAAAGAATTTGTTGAACGCCAAGGTTAAATTTAAGAAATAAAATACAAGCTAGCCAAGATAATCATCTATTATAATTTATAGATAATCTTGGCTAGTAAATACTTTTATATAAATATAAATATAAATATAAATTATATAAATATTTTATAGATTATGATATAACCAAAAATTTATTAAATAAAACTTAAATTTTTGTATTAAATAATAAAGTAAGTAGGAAAATAAACTCTTCAATAATTAATTATTTAATAAAATATGTACAGAGTAAATATTTTTCCCAAATATAGATTATTTGAAGGGTTTGTTGATTTTATGGTTCTTTGTTTCTTATTAAATAATATTTGAACTTAGGCTAAGCCTCAAATAAAGCTATATTTTACTCCTACCAAGATAGGATTTTATACCACTTCGAGAAGCTTCATTTTTCTTTCACTATATAATTTTTTATTTATTTATATTTTTATTATTAAACTTATTTTTTTATTCATTTATTATCCTGCATATAATTTTCTTCTTAAGAAAAATAAAAGAGATTATTTATTTATAATTTCCCTATAAAATATATAACCTTCAAAAATAACCCCCAATAGAGTTCCATTTGTTTTCCTTAAATAATATATAACCTTAGGCTTAGCCCCGAATAAAGCTTAATTTTTCTCCCACTATAAATAGGATTTTATTAAAAAATACCCCTTAGAAAATTTTATTTTTCTTCCAAATATAGAAACTTTAATGAAGATCTGTTTTTTTAAAGACAACTCTTTTTGTTTGTCATAATAATTTCCCCAAACAATATATAACCCTAAAAAATAGCCACATTTTTTCTAGAGCTCCATTTCTCTACTCTATTTTTCTTTCACACAATTTTCCTATTTTTCTCGAAACTTTTTCTATTTTTGCACTATTTTCTTACAGCTCCTAAGCTCCATTACACCAGCTCGTCTTGGCCTTCATTGAGTCGGGGTTTATATGGCTTTCAATTTGAGTGTTTCTTGGGTGGCGACTTGGCTCTCTGTCTGTCTGCCAGCCTGTCCCCCTGTCTCCTCTGTCATGCATACGTCCAAGGTACTTAATAATTTAGAAGCAGAACAGAAACTGAAACAGAAACAGAACCGGAGAAGGAGAAGAAACACAGGTGCAAATGTAGAAACGTGAGCCAGAGATGCTCTCTTGCTTCACAATCAATGCCATTATGCACTGTGCGTTGCGTTTGCGTTGCGTTGCGGTGTTGCATGCGAATTTAATGCACTTCTTTAGGTGCAAGAGCAGGTGCAGGTGTGTGGGTGCAGGTGCAGGTGCCTCTGCTGATGCTGCTGAGAACTCAAAATGGTCTTACACACATTTTCCATATACCCCGGGGGGAAAATGGATATAGATGGGCATTGGATTTTACACTCGACCAACTCTACTTGCCACTCCCGTGACACATAAACAATGGAAGCAAGGACTTTAAAGAAGAGATAGTTGTGCATAAAATTATGTTAATAACTTAAGAACTTGTAAAGTAGTACTATTAATTAAAATGTCTCTTTTTTATCAACAAAAATACTAAACCCTTTTTTAAAACACAATATAAATATTTATTTTCAACTGAATTGTTATAAAACATAGTAGTAATATTAGTACGCTTTTATAATTTTAATTGTATTTTTTTTTTTTTTAATTTCAATAATAAATAAATAAGTAAAAATAGTAATTTTCAAATCAATAAAATATAAAATTTTATAAATGAATACAAAGCTATGTCAGCGGACGTTGAAATTTTACATAATAAATACTTCCAAAACACAATCCATCTCAAAGTTAAAAGACGTGTCAAGATTCGGGTATTAAAAAAAATCAAATTAAGTAGAATAAGTAAATAAGTTGACGGTTTAAAAAAAAAAAACGATGATTACGATCCTTCCTCACGGGACCAGTAAATAATAATAAATAAGAAACAGTCCCCAATACACTACCAGGAATACGATAAAATAGGTCTTTAGGTAAGAGTTTAAAATAATATTAAATATTATTATTAATAACAATAATAAATAGGAATAGTACCAAGTCCGAAGATGCGGCGAGAAAAAATTGACTACTGAGACACAAGCAGAAATAAACGTGTCAAGATTGAGATAATATAAAAAAATAACAAAAACAAGAGAGAAATAAATAAGAAGTTGACGGTTTTTAAGGAGGCGAGGATTACAATCCCATTAAACAGGACCAAAAAATAATAATAAATAAGAAACAGTCACCAATACAGTAAGAGGAATACCGTAAAAAATAAGTCTCTAGGTAAGAGTTTTATTATAAAAAATATTTATTATTAGTAATAATAAATATATGAGAATAGCACCAAGTCCGAAGATGCGGCTCGAAAACTGTCAACGAAGACGCAGGCGGTATAAAAACATGTCAAGATTCGAGTAATTGAGAAAAAATAATAAATACAGAAGAGAAATAAATAAGGAACAGCGTAAAATAAGTCTCTAGGCAAGAGTTTTATTATTAACAATATTTATTATTAGTAATAATAATAAATAGGAATAGTACAAAGTCCGAAGATGCGGCTCGAAAACTGTCTACGAAGACGCAGGCGATATCATCAAGTGTCAAGATTTGAGTAATTGAGAAAAAATAATAAATACAGAAGAGAAATAAATAAGGAACAGCGTAAATTAAGTCTTTAGGCAAGAGTTTTATTATTAACAATATTTATTATTAGTAATAATAAAATTTATTATTAGTAATAATAATAAATAGGAATAGTACAAAGTCCGAAGATGCGGCTCGAAATTGTCTACGAAGACGCAGGCGGTATAAAAACATGTCAAGATTTGAGTAATTAAAAAAAAAATAACGAATACTGGAGAGGAATAAATAAGGAGTTGACGATTGTTAGACATCCAGAGCCAGAAAAATCAAAAAATAAGTGAATGGCTACCGGCTCATGTGCAGCAGATGTGTCAGGCACCATTTTTAGAATAAACTTTGCCATAAAAATTAAAAAAAGATGAAAAATAAATAGAGAGCTGACGATTGTTAAAAAGCAAGTGAGCTCGTTGGGCTTGCTACTGGGTCTTATATACCCCCTCGACCAGTGTGACCCTGTCCAGAGATTACGAAAATACCAAAATGCGTTGCATAGCATTCAAAATATACCACAAAATGTTTAAATTAATAAAAACGGTCACACAGTGCCTGAAGATGTTAGAAAATGTGATTAAATTAAATTTAATCTAAGAAATTAACTAAATTAAATCGTCTGCTAATTTCTCTTGGTGCACACACACACCCCTAGAGCCGTTTGTACTAGTCAGTTGTTTTTTTGTTTTGTTAGTTCATTTTTTTCTGTGTGTGTGTGAGAAATGCAAATGCGGTTTTAACATTTGCATGTTGGGTACGTTGTGCCGTACGTTATTTACAGAATGGCTAAAATGGCTGAAATGGCTAAAATGACTAAAATGGCTAAAATGGCAAACATGGCTGCCACTCGCAGAGCTAATGACATTTTAAATAAAGACCTCTATCTGGGTCCCTTCTGTGTCCTTTTGTTCTTTTTGTGTTTCTGCAAAATGCTCTTAGCGTAAAATATGAAAATGTTATTAGCATTAAGGAACACGGAATGGAATGGGATTGGGGCTTGCTGTGGAAATGGAAATGGAACAGAGGCAGAGGCAGCAACAGCAGCGCCGCTAAGTATGCAATGCCATTTGCATTACCCATTCTCCATTTCCACATTTTGTCTTTTTGCAGTTTGCATTTTCCATTTTGCAGTGTTTTTTTCTACCTTCTCTTCATGTCGCTTTGCATCAGTTTTCTCATTAACACAAATTATTAAATTAAATAAATAACAATGGAAATTAACATGGCTTCATTAATTGTATAATCATATTTGTTAATTAATTTATTTGGCGTTTTTATGACTCATTGCAAACAATAACCAAAATGTATTTAAGCTTGCAGAGTATTTTAATGAATTCAAATTGTTTTTTACCTCATTAAGAAATATTTATAATTAATTCATATATTATTTCTTTATTAAAATAATAGCCACAATTTATTAAGCTTCTTTAAAATGTTGGTTAACCTCTTGAATTATAACTTGTATTTATTTATTTGAGTATTTCAATAATAATAATTTTATGTATATTTTTTGAGTATTTAAGTTTTAACGAAATAAATTTATTAAATTATTAATTTTATTTATTTCATGAAATACATTTTTTAAATTATTTATTTAATTTATTTCATTAATTTATTATTCTTGATATTTTATCTTAAGAAATTGAATAAAAATAATAATAAATTTATATTTTTTATGAGATAATTCAAGCTTTTATGTATTAAAGTATTTTCTAACCTTCAAAATAATTATTAATTCTATTTTATTTAGTATTTAAATAATAAATAAATTATTATAAATATGAAATTAAGGTATAAGATAATACAATTATTAATCAGGCACTGGTGACAAGATTTAAGCAATTGAAAAAGTAGTTTAAAAATATTTTTACTTTAATTTTTACCTAATTATCATATTAATCTTTAATAAGTACCAGTAGATGTTTTTGTTATAAATATAATTGCTTTTATAATATCACACTATTATTCAAAATTATATTTATTCATTTAAATTCAATATACAAATATAAAATCACAAAACCACAAATCTCTCTCTCTCTCTCTCAGTGCAATCAAACTCACAATTAACACAGATCAGAGCCATAAACAATGGCAGTGCCTAATCCACAATCGACATAAATTCATGCGAGTGCACAAATCCATCCCATGTACACATACCACTACCCTTCTCTTAACCCGCTATTGCCGGTGACCCAGCTCCGAGTCCCCGCCAGCTAACAACCAGCCAACCACATGGAGAGCCAGCGAAGCGAACAACTTGCGCTGTTTTCTCATTATTTATGCGCGACCTTGTTTTGTGCCATTTTTATTATTTTGCTAATTTCGCGCATTATAAAAACAAGTAAAAAAAAATAACACACACACACCACCATAAACAAAAAACCCTACAACAGCAGAGGGGAGAAAAAAAAAAGATAAACATAGCCCAAGCCGGCAGCCATGTTGGTTAAGGAAGACTAAGGCTTAGAGTTAAAGCCAAATAAAAGAACACACTAAAATCAAGCAGCCGCCAAAAAGGTGATAAATAAATTTTGTATGGAATTTTTTGTAAATTGATGTATTTTACAAACCAAATATGAACTTAAATATTAACCAAAGACTTTAAATAAATAAATAAACAAGTGAATTTAAAAGCCTACGGGCACACTGCAGCATAAATGGGCATAAGAGTGGGTTACATTGGTCGGGCATCCGATCTCTCTCTCTCTCGAGAGAGAGAGTTCATGTACTTCTCTCTCTACCTCTTTCTCTTTCTCTACCTCTTTTTCTCGCTCTATCCCAAGAAATACTAATCTCCCAGTGTGACCAACTATTGCTTGGAATTACTTAAAAAATACTTTCCTTTTTAAACACTACTATTTAAATTTTGTTAATTATCTATTCCTTTACAAATAATTTCGAATAATGTTTCTTTTACGATAAAAATTCTTCAGAGATTTTTACTTATTTTCCAATTTTAAAGAGTACCTCTTTGAGAGACTTGAACCGGATGTAGGTTTCTATCTTCCGGTGTATATATGTTTTGTCTCTCTCTTTTTTTGTGGCTTAATTTTTTTTTTGAAGGAAAACTTATGGTTTGGTCGTCTTCGTCGCCGTCAGTTGAGAGCTTTTAACCTATTTTCCCATTTTTGCGCAATTTATCAACAAATTAATGTAAGCATGACGCCTCTCACACACCCCGCCAGCTTGTGTGTGTTGTCATGAAAATTTGCATGTTGCTTCAACAGAGTCTACATTGGTTGTTGGGGTTCTCTTCGTTCTTTTTTTGTTGATTTCTTTTTTTTGTTTTTTGATGCATGTAATTAACTTGAAGCGGGTCTTCGCCTTCTACTTATGCAGATCTATGCTGATGTGAGAGACTGAGTACAGCGATACATGGTGTATATACATATAAGCAATATATGCAGGACTCGCATGTCCTTGTCATTTGAAAGAGAAAATATTACGGTTCAGGCTATGTATGGACTTGATTTGAATGCACAAGTGAGTCTTAGTTGGTGTCTTGCTGGTCTAGCATTGCAGTTAGAATTCCCAACGGGTTTTGGAAGTGTGAAAATTAAGGTTACTTAAGGCTTTTAGTAAACTCTTTTCTTTATCTACTATTTATTTTATTTATATTTCCTTTTTCTTTGTCTCTTTCCCATCTATATTTTTATATACATGTATGTTTTGTAAGATCACTTTGCTTATTGGCTTTGTCATTTATCATCTTTGGCATGAAAATTCACGCTTGACAGGCAAAGGACCGAAGGACTCAGCCGCTTGCATTCGAGCGATGAAACTTTATGACAATGCGACTCAGCGCCCACCTGCCCAGGCCACGCCTTCCCGGTAGGTGACGCCCACCTGTCAGTGCAACATTCAAAAACAAGTACACTGAGGGAAAAAAAGCTGGATTTTAAGTAATATTTATAAAGATAATTATAATATTTAATAATATTATAATATTTAATAATATTATAATAATTAATAATTAATAATAATTATAATAATTAAGAATTGAAAATATTTATGATTAAAAAGTATTGTGAGGTACAAATATTAATCGAAGTCTCTAGTAATAGTAAAACTTAAAAATTTTACAGCAGAAAAATATTTTTTAATCCAACATTTTTATTATATACTAAGAGCTACAGCAAATTCTAGTTATCTTTGAATGGTTTTGAGGTTTAGTTATTATTATTAGTTACAACAATTACAAAAGTTACTTGAATATTTATAGATTTAATTTCATTAATAATTTATTTAGTTTAATATATTTCTTAATTACAACAATTTTTATAATCTCTAGAGATTAAAAAAAATAAACTTCAATTAGTAAAAAAATTAAATGCTTTTTAATAATTAAATTAAGGCATTTTAATATTTTCAATAACTTCAAACATGCTTAAAGATTTCTTTCTTTTAAAATTTAATTTAGCAATAAATTTAATTATACGAATTTTAGGTTAATTAAAATTAAATAAATAAAAATAACCTGAATACTAAACTGTAAATTGTTTTATTTATTTACTGAAATTTTTTATGAAATGTTATTAGCTTCAGTTTTATTAGAATTATTTTTGCAGAGTTACTGTGTTTTTATCATAATTTTTTATTAGTAGTTTTTGTGCCTTTTTCTGCTTAGTGTTTCCCCTTTTGTTTTCCTTATTTTTTTTATTTTTATTTACAAACCATACATGTTTACTTTTTTTTGTGTTTTTTTTTAGTGGTGAATCGAAGTGAGCCGCAAAGTGGAAACAAATGCAAAACTTTTGATTGGCAGTTGCTTTTGTTTTTTTTTTATAAAAGTTTTTGGGCCCCGGCCGCAACTTTAGACGGGTGCAGGTGAAAAAAAAAGGTAACAGAAAACAAAAAAAAAAAGGAAAGACGTCGATTCCCTCGTATATATATATATATATAACCCGAACACCCCACACAGCCACATCCATTTCCATTTGGGTTTACAGCCTGGGAAAAGTGACACCCACGAAGGGCATAACATTAAATGCCTAGCAAAGTTACTCAATTTCAATGGTCAGTCAGCTGCCATCCAACCTCCCTACCCCCCCTTGTGTGGAATGATAATGGCCGGAAAAGGGCAAGAAAATTTCCATAATTTTATGAGCTTGACAAGAGTACAAGCAGCCAGTAGCCAGCAGCCAGGAAAACCGAGGAAAACCCACATACACACACACTGGCCGTAAAGTGGAATTTACAGGACACCACTCACCTCTCGCTTTCATTTTAATATTTATGCATAAAAATTTATAGGTGCTAAAGTACGCATCAGTACATATGTATATATGTTAAGCTATATCTTCTCCCCCCGAAAATCTCCATTTATCCCAGAAAGAGAGATGAGAGCTCAGTTTTGGCCAGGAACTACTACAAACTACTAAAAGTACCAAGAGCCCTTTATGAAAGTGAAAGTTTAGAGAGAGTGTGTGGTATATAAATACCAACTAAATTATATGTATTTACTATGTTTATTTACTATATATTTATATACTTTTATATATAGATTCCAGCAGACGATTGTCTTTCAGTTTGCGTTGATATTTGAACTATGAGTTTATGGCCTCATTAAATTCTTTTATAGATTTTTCAAGGACCTTATTTCGGGGTTTAAGCCATGTCCTATATCATAGTGTATAAATCTAGGACTTCATTTAAATATAAAACAACTAAAAGAGGAATATTTATTTATATAACCATAACAAACTCTTGATTCTAAATTATTTTATTTCAATAAAGAAGGAAAATGGTTTAAAAATCACCTTAAAGCCTTAATTTCTTCATTAATTTGTATCTCTTCCTCAAAAATTACTTTCATTTTGGATAAAAAAAACACCAACATCAAGTGTGTGTTTTGGAATCCTCAAAGAAATAACTATACGAATTTTTAATACCATATATTTGACATTTCTGTGCCGCCTAGCAATTGTTTCGTTCAATTTCAACATTTTCCCAGCCAATCAAACGGGAAACAAAGGAAAAACTGAGCTAAAACTAAGATTTAGAATAAATATAGAGCACACACATGCACTCAGAGACACATTTTCATCATTTATGTATGTTCGTGTGTGTGTGCGCTACGGAAAATCATAACTTGAAATGCGTTAAAATGCATATAAAAAATTTATGGCCTACACTTAGGCGCACATTAAATGACATGCCTGCCAAAAGGCTTCTTGTTCTTGTCCAAAAAGGACGAAAAAAAAAGGGGTTTAAGGGTTGGGGAGTGAGTGAGGGGAGAGAGGAAGGGGAAGGAGGTGTTCCACAAAGGGGGAGCTTAGCCAGGGGTTTGGTTTTGGACATTAGAAAAAAAATCCTCCTCTTTTGTTCTTAATTTAAATTATAGAATTTTTTCGTAAAGGTTTTAAATGAAATTTTTAATTAGATTAAATTAAAATTATGTAATTTTAATCGTTTATTTTCTATTAATTGATATATTTAATATTATTATTTTGCAATTTTAGGTATTTTTTTTGCCATTTAAGTTATTGTTTAGGAAATCTTAAGAAGCTTTTTAAGTTTATTTTTATTTATATAAAATTTGCTTTAACGGAAAAATATGTAATAAATTATGTTGTTTCTTTTTCTTTTTTTTTATAAAAAAAATTAATTTTAACAACAAAAAAATACACTTTTCCTAAACTTTATTTAAATTGGAATGTGGCAGATATTTTAAAGGAAACTTAAGCATCTTTTTAAGTAATTAATATAATATTTTAAAATTAAAAATTGATTTTAATGAAAGATTTCATTTTATATTTAATTTGGTATTTAATTTTTTAATAAATTTAATATTAAATTTTATTATTTAATTTAACAAATACGTTTTTTATATTTTTTTGAAATATTTCCTAATTACCTTAAATACATTTTCACATTTTATTTCTCCCAGTGTGCTCTGATTATTTAGTGGCCAAGCCAAGCCTCTGTCTCTGATTGCTCTTGACAGCGCTGACCCCAAAAAGTAAAAAAAAAATACAGCAAAAAATATACAAAAAACGAGGGAAAAAAGAGCAAAACAAAAAAAATAATATGAACCAAACCGTGTGTAATGATGATGTGTATTTTAATGTACAATTTGCGGCCTTTAATAGCACTCACACACACACATACACACCAAGGCTCAAAGTGTCCCCCCCTTTTCAACACTTTTTCCTCACCACTTTTCCTCCGTTTTTCCTTGTATATTTTTTTTTTCTTTCTCCTGATGGATTTAAGAACGTAATCACAGCCTTTCATGCGCCATGCATAGCACACTTTCCCTGGAACACAATAGAAAATTGCGATGAGGGAAAGCGCGGCAAAGCAGACATAATAGATTTCGCTTATTTTTTTTCTCTGATTAAATCAATTTTTGTACAAAACTTTTTTATATATTCATTTGACCTGTCAGTGGCAGCAGCAGTAGCAGAGTGTGGAAAAACCATTAAAAAATATTGTGCAAAAAGTTTGAAGAACCCATCATCATCAGCAAGGAGAAAACACAAAACCCCTTGTGAAAATGCAAATTATTTATAATTATTTAATTTGCCAGAAATAGTAATTGTTTAGGTTTATAAAACATTTCAAACTGGAATTTATTTTCTAGAGAATATGGAAAATAAAATGGAGCATAAATTATGAGCTTTACATTAATAATGAAATAATAAATATACTACATGAATTTATACTACGAAACTAAAGTTAATTTCACTTTTGCTTTATCTATAAAATTTGTTATATCCTTTCTGGCTGCATTCTCTGCTTTTAGCTTGTAACCTTTTCTAGATCTAGTCCTTGTTCCACATACTGTCATCATATATATGCTACACACATATATACTTAATCTGAAACTGCCGCAGCACTTGACTTGAATTTCTTGTTCACGTTCTTGTTTGCGTTTTGTGTTTGCGCCCCTCCTTTTTGCCTTTGTTAATTTCTGTTGTTTGCCTTTAACCCCAACAAACAAAAGCCAGGAGCAAAACAAAAAAGCCGAAAAAAAAACGAACAAAAAAAACAGAAATAACAAAGAGAAAACATAGGGAGGGTTACGGGAAAGGTAGAAGTTTACAAAAAAAAATATTGAATGAAAGGAAAAGTGCATAAAATGTGCACATATATTACTCATACGCAACGTTGTCACTTGCCTGTTTTGATAGTCTCCGGGTTCTAGTTGATCCTTGTTCTCTCTCCTTCTCTCCACCTCGTTCTTTTCCTGTTTGTGACTCTCTCTCGATCTGTCTCTCTCACGCGGTCTCTCTTTTCTCTCTCTGTCAGCAACCGATCACGCACCGTAGACTGCGGCTAACACTCACGTTCTGATCTCTCTCGCACACTCTCCTCGCTCGCTCGCTCGCTCGCTCTCTCTTTCTCTCTCTCTATTTCGAACTCTTTCTTTCAAATATTACACATACGCACTGTGATTGCACCAGAAAATAATTGGCAAAAAAAGAACAACAAACGCTATTAACGACCAGCGATTAACAATCAACAATTGGAATGCCCGACTTTAGACAGGATTTCGACTGCCACGCTTATTATATGCCATCATTATCATCATCATGGCTTTGCCGACGATTTGTTTTTGTTTGCCTTCGTTTTACGTTTTACGATTTCCACCAATCCCCTCTTCTAAATACATACATATATATATATATACATACACTTATATACATATATATATATATATTTGTATATATGTTGGTATGTGCGTGTGCCTGTGCGTGTAGAGGGCGAAATAGTTGCTGTAATCCGCACAAATCCGCTGGTAAATTTGAACTGAATGAGTTCAAAAGCTAAAATGAGTTTGCATACCCCAAAAACGTACAGACCGACCCGACGACCGACTCCCGATTCCGAATCCGAAGTCCCTCAATCGGTTCGGCAAGCCGAACTCAAGAGCCGAAGACGAGTCGGGGAAAGCACCAAGGTGCCGGAAGTGAAAGTGTCATAAATGAAGACATCAGGAGACTGTGCGAAAAGCTTTTCCTCGCAAAGGGATTCTCTTATTCGATTTTTATTTGAAAATTTTCAACGATTTTGGAGTTTTGGAAAATTAGATATTCAATTTCAAATATTAAAAAAAATGTCAAGCTTTTAGGCAGCTATTTTAATTGATTTCAAAATTCGTATATATTTTTAAGTTGCTATTAGTTTTATGGCTTAAAATTAAACAACAAATTTAAAAGTTTATCACTCTTGTAAAAAATAGTATTATTTTATTTAGTGGCTTTCATTAGAGTAATAAAAAATGGTTTAGCACAGTTTTTGGACTTTCAAACATTATCTTTTAAATTTAAAAATCTAATCATAAGTTTTACGGTTTTAATATTAAAAAAAAAGTATACATAAATTTCTTCTATTAAAATATGTTATTATTTTTTATATTTAATTTCCAGTGGCTGCCATAAGTGTCAGAATAAATGGTTTAGCACAGTTTTTGGGCATTCGAACAGTTGCCTGGGGCGCAAAATTTTTGAAATTTGAAATTTGCTATACTCAAAAATTAAATCTTGTTTTTTTGCTTTCTTTTCAAACTTTTGAAATAATAATTCACAAAATTTAAAATAATTCAAACATTTAAAACTATTTTTTAACTTCTTTAGTTTTGAAATTTATTTTAAAAAATATATAATTTAATTTAATTTCTTAATAAACTTTTAGTAAGCAAATATTGTTTTTTGATTTTTTCAAAATCCTCCAACACACACGCACACACACACAGCAAACACCTCGACGCTGTTTTCAAAAAATACCTAAAAGCGATTTTCGTGGAAAATGCTCCTTTCAGGATCCACATCACCGAACTGAACGGAACTGAAGTGAAGCAACAACTGACCGAGCCGAGCGTTTTCCAAAATTGCGAATAGCCAGCGTATAACGGTTTTGGCCAACAGCTGAGATGGCCGAGAGCGAAAGCTCTCACATCCTGTGCTTTCAAGGCTGGCGAGAGCGCGCAAAAGGGAAAGCGCCAAATGGAAATTGAATGCATATAAAATCGAAAAAGAACAAAAAAACAAGAACTTTCTTGCCTTTCGCAAGAGGACACTCTAGCCGAACCAAAAATGTAAAAGTAAAAAAATATTTTCGGAAAATTCGGAAAAGCTTTTCCCGCTCATTCTCTCTCTCTTACTGGGCGTCTGCGCGAACGAAAGAGAGAGTGGGTGAGGGGGAGAGACAGGAACAAAGCGAGCGAGAGAGAGAGAGAGGGGTGCAGGACTGCTTATATTTCACACGTTATGCTCCTTATGCTCCTGATATGTTCTTGCTCTTTAAATACCCTTTCCGGCAGGGTAAAGAGCCTCCTTTTTCCTAACAGTTTTTGAAATATATTTTAAATGCTGTCAAAAAGCAGGTAATAAAAATATATTCCCATTGAATTGTGCTTCAGAATTTTTATAGCATACTTTTAAGCTGCTTAGCGGTTGTTTCAAAACCTTTGGGGAATTTCAACGATTTTTTATGAAAAAAATATAAAATAAAATAAATATAAAAGAAAAAATAAAAAAATTTAAAAAAATTTCAAAGTATTTAAGGAAATATTTTATATTTTAAGTAAATTCAAAATGGATATTTAATTTTTTTACAGCATACTTTTGGCCTTTCTTTTAAAAGATTTAATTTCCCCCTATTTAAAGCTTCAAAAAAATATATATCTAATTAAAGTTAGTGTATTTTTTGTTTCGATCTTTGAATTTTTCGATTCGGCTCGTTTTTGGTTTTGTTGCTGGCATTTTTGTTGGCGGTTTTGTTGTTGGCGCTTCTGTGGCCATTGTTGCACACCTGTGATTTAGCGAGGACGCCGCCGAGCGAGGACACCGCTTCGGCTTTGGAGCTGGGTTGCTGCTTGCTACTTGCTACTTGCTACTTGCTGGTTGCTGGGAGCTGGGAGCTGTCCTCGTATGCCAGCTGATATTTACCTTATTCCCCACAGCGCACACAGCAGGCCAAGAAAATGGAAAATTGAGAAAGGGAAAAGCGCTGGAGGAGAAACACTAGACATGGCAACAACAGCAACAACAACAACGACAAGCAACGCACTTAGAAATGATAGCCCCAGCTTTATGCTAATGTTTGCCATTGCTTTAAGTACTCACTCAGTTGGTGAGTTAGTCATCCAGCCAGTCAGTCAGTCAGTCAGTCAGTCAGTCAGTCAGTCAGTTCGTCAGTTTGTCCGTCAGTTTGTCCGTCAGTTTGTCCGTCAGTTGGGTCAGTTTTTTGGCATGCAGATGACAATCCCGACGGGCTTTGTCGGCCCCTCGGAGTTGGGGTATATATTCTATCGGACGGTCAATTCAGGCTTAACTTTCAAATAAAAGTAGCTTTCCATTGGAAATTGCTGAGTTCTAAACACACACACACACATGAGAGACAGGTTGTTTTGTGAGTGGCCATTTAATCAATTCCACTTTGCTGGTTAATAAAGCAATAATATTGCGAGAATTTGAACAATCATTCAATTGCCTGGCAACATTTGAAAAACTCAAGCCAAGTTGAAATTTAATTGAGATAGAAACTAAAAATATACAAAAAGGATTTCAAGGCTGAGAATATAAAAGTGCAGCACAAATGTGTGCTACGAAAAATGTTAAATGCAATCATTGCATACTTTTAGAGCTGTTTTTTTAATGAATTTTAAGCGTTAAGCTATTTGTGTGGCATTTATTTAATGTATTTTTATTAAAATATATTTTCAAAATTTAAACAAATTTGAATTTAAATATAAAAATAATGTAAAATTGTATATATCAATTTATATCAATATGAAATATTACGCTGAAGTGTATTAAAAATATAAAACAAAATCCATTGCATACTTTTATACACTTTTATAAATTATTTTAAGCAAAAAGCTATTTCTGTGGTATTAATTTATTGTATTTTTCTAAATACAGATATTGAAAAAAAATTCAACAAATTTAAATTTAAATATATATCAATATAAAATATGATGCTAAAATGTACTAAAAATATAAATCAAAATTCATTGCATATTTTTAGACACTTTTCTAAATTTTTGGGGCAATGTTCTTCATAATTTGTAGTTTTTTCTAACCCTAATTACTTACTAAAACTAGAAATTTAGAAAATTGTCACACAAGTAGGTTTGGTTATTTAAAAAAAATTTAAAAAAAATTAAATAAAAAAATAGATACGACCAAAAACTAGGACACAAAAAAATATGTAAATTTATGTTTTTTTTTTAACCCTTTTAAAATGTAGAAAAATAATTTAGAAAGTATATAAAATACTAATTAATATTATTTAGAAAAATATTCCCATAAATTAAACAATTTCCCAAGTCAAGTATTTATCATTCTCAACAACATTTCTTCTATTTTTCTTCATTTGTTTTTGGTGTTTATTACTTAACCAGTGTTTAACTTTGTACGAAACACTCTATAAAAAGCGTTAATCATGGAACACCATGAAAGTGTTATACGGTAATAAGGCAGCGTCGTCACCATAAGAAAATTGTGATCATCCCGACCGTAAATTTGGTATCCGTGTTAATTACATGAACTCGAGCATGACGCCCGCGAGTCCCACTCACTCACCCTCCCTTCTCCATTCTCCACTCACCACCCTCTTCTTGCCACGTGACAGAGAATAGCAGCGACAGAAATCGACATCCCAACATGCAAATCAAATTATTTTGGCATATAAAATGCTTATTAACAGATTATATGCTCACTCAATATTTACTGACTGACTGACTTGGCTTCGTTGCGGGGAAAATGATGGTTGGGTATGGCTTTTCCCCCCCTTGATTTTCCGCGTAGGCAGCCGTCATTGTCTTGGCCTTGTTGTGTGCTTGGGCTTAGGCTTGGTCTTGGGCTTGGGGGGATTTTAATACCCTTTTTGGATGGTATCGATAAGCACTTTGGGCTCACTTGAATTCATATTTATATATTTATATTTATATTTATGAGGCGGCGATAACACAGTCGCCGACACTTGGCCATCAGACAACAAACGTTGGATTTCAATATTTGTTAAAGTCTTTGCAGGGGAAAAGTACAATAAGTATAAGGTAAAGCCTAGCAACAAAACAGTTCCTTGGGCTTCTCATAACTCCAACACAATATCAAATTTAATTCCAGTTAAAGAATTTATTTATAAATACTATCAGAGCAGCTTATTTTATTTATTAAAAATACCTCTTCCAGCTAAGAAATAAATATTTCCAATAATGCAACCAATTATCTATGCAAACTGAAGTCTTATACTTGGAAGAAGAGCAGCTCTCGCGACATTTCTGAGAAGCCTTGCCGTGTTTAATACCGATTTCAAAGAAAAACTATTAAAGAATACACTCTCGCAAAAGTAGCTCCTGGAAAAAAGAACTCGGAATACAGAGGTGACTGCTGTCGGAAAATGGGATGAAAAACTGCTTGCTTCTGGGAAAAATAAAAGGGAAATGAAAAGCGCCTCTGGAAAAAAAAAAATAGCACACAACAGATGACGGCATAGAGGTTTCAGAGGAACTGCTGCTAACAAGATGAAAAAACGCGTAAAAAACTGAGGCGGAAAATTCAAAGAGAGGCACAGGAAAAACTAATCGCACTTAAGAGGTAAAAAAAAAATAAAGGATTACTCAATACGTACCCAATATTAAAAGTAGTTTGTTACTTGATAATAATAGAAGTGATTAAAAAACTTGAAGGTAACGATTTTAGGTAAAATAAATTTTAAATAAAAATTTAAAGTAAATTTTTATAAAATAATTCAAGCCTGAATATCAGTAATATTTGAATATCAACAAAAAATTACTGAATCTAAATATATATTTAATTGTTTTACAATAATAGTTTATTTATGAATAATAATTATAGATGGAAGCATGACAATGCTTAAATATATAGAATATATGTAAAACATATTTTATAAATAACTTTAAGCCTGAATCTTTACACAATTGTTATCTGTACTACTTAAATATCAACAAGGCATTATTATTATTATTTTTACAGAGCAACTAAGGCCTTCAGGCTATACTCAATTTATTTTTTTAAATATCAATAATAATTTATTTATTAATAATAATTAATTAATAATATTTATTAAGTGTTTAATAATAATTTATTAATTAATAATAATTAAAGAAGTAATTTAAAACAATAAAGTAATTTAATGTTCAAATAAATAAAAATGATACATTAAATAATTGTTATAAATATATTTAAACCCAAAAATGTACCCTTTAATTATCTGTACTATTAAAATATTAACTGTAAATAAGTTAATAAATAAATTAACCTACAAATGACCTAATTTATATTGAAAATAAACAATTTTATGATGTTTATTAGCCTTGAACCCCCCAGGAAATAAATGAAATTCCCCAATCTAGCTGGTATTTGGCATTGGTTTTCATAAACTTGAGTTATTTGGGCCAAGTTTGATTTTAATTTGCAAGCATAATAAGCACAATAATAATAAAATAAATAAATAATAATAATAGATATAAGAATAATCAGCGTTCCTCTCTCTCTCTTACCACATCCATCAGGCATTTCATTTGCAGACAGCCACGCAAAACAAACCTAATTACACTTTACTTTCACTTTCACTTTCACTTGCCAGCAACAGGAGCCGCCAAATCGGTAGCAAAGGGCGAGAGAGGCAGGGGCGGGGAAAAATTTGAGGAAAATCGGGAAATGGTTGAGGTAGTTGGAGGGAGAGACTAGGGCGAGTTTGGTGAGAAAAACTTCAAAAGCTTCTGGTCAAAGCAAAGTTTTGTCCCGCCTTGGCATATTTTGCGTAATATAAATTTTGCGCGCTGCTCCTGGTTTTTCTTCTTATTTTTTTCCCCATCTCTCCCTATTTTTTTATTATTATTTTGTGTACAATATTCTTGGCCTTTGGCCAATTTGGAAAAGCCAATAAAACCGTTTAAAGCGTTGTCACAGACTCTACTCCCCGACTTGGCTCCCTCCGCGCTCTTGGCCAACTTTGGTTCGCAGACAAAACAAAAAAAAAAAAAAGAGGAGGAAACAAAAAAATAAAATACAATAAAAAATAATAAGAAACAAGTTAAGGAGCCAAGAGACATTTATTGTTCATTTGACAACACATAATGAACATTTTTATATGCAAATAAAGCGGCTGCTCCTCGTATGCTGATTCTGTGTGTTGTAAAAGCGTTTTTCAAGCGCTTATTTGTATGTTTTATATTTAAATAATAAATGGGCTCACCTCTCACGCACTCTCTATATCCCTCCCTCTCTTTCTCTCTCTTCCTACCCTACCCTCTCCATAGCTACCTTTTTGTGTCTCATGCCTTTCCGTTCATCGGCGGCGCTCATAAGTAGGCAATGATTTTTGCTTTGTTGCTTTCAAAAAAAAAAAAATGGGAGAGAAGAAGCCATGATGCCTCCTAGTGATGTGGGTGAGGGACGATAGTCACTAAAGGTGTATATATCGAAAAATTTTAAAAGGGAATATGGTTTAAAATCGTTTTCTTTGCCGACTTGTCGATATAAAATTTATTTTATTTCGATAATGCCCTTTAAAAAAAATACAATCGGTACTTGACCAGTTATCGATATAATAAAACTTTAGATAGAGATGGCCAATATGTTTTACAACAGTTTTGAATTTATTTTATTAAAATAAATAAACAAAATTATTGCACTAATTAAAAGAAAATCGGAAAGATACAAATTATTGGGATTCAATCGTTTTTTTGGTTAAAATATCGATAAAATATCGTATTTATTGCATTTATACAAATATTTATTAAATTATGCGAAACTTAGCTGATTATAAAATCAAAAGAATATAGAAAAGATAGAACTTATCAATATTTCATTGCAATAGACATATAAAATGGTCCTCTATGCCTTGAAATCAATATGTATTAATTGAATTTATGTTAATTTTTTGTTATCAAAAATATAAAATAAAATAAAATATAAAATTAATTTTTTTTTTATCAAAAATATAAAAAAAATTACCCTTAAAATAACCCAAAATTTGAATACTTTCTGGTGTCACCGCTTCCCAGGCCCAGCTAGTAACCAGGCCTTGGCAGCACCCACCCAAAAACCTACCCCTCCACACCCCCCGGTAACCACCCGTAATGAGCGTGTCATTTAGCGTAATTTCACTTGATTGTTATGGCATTACAACAATGCCCCAAGTACAATACACACGCACAACAAAAGCAACGGCAGGGGGCGAGGAGTGTAGAAGTTTATCTTATCATCGCAGGCTCCTCGGCCGGAAAATTCGGAGGCTGCCAGGGAAATCGGTGGGGTATATACATGTATATACACGCATTTATATTTATTGTAAATGCATAAATTATAAATGGGCCAGGACCCATTGTTTGTGTTGATTTTGTAGCTTCTTTTTGATATGAGAAAAAAATAAGGAAAACTAAGAAGAACTCACCTGAATCGTTGGTGAAATATTTCGGCATTTTCACAGGGATTTTCTGGAATAAAAATAGGGAAAATGGAAAATAATTAAGTGTAATTAACAAGGCCTTCTTTTATAATTAACTAGCTATTTTTTAATTCGCGTGTATAAAATTGTAAGCTACTTGCTATAATTAATAGTTTATTCTTTGTTTTAATACAAAAAATAATTTATGATTTCTAATAATTGTAAATAAATTATTTATTGCTCCTTATTTTTAATAAGCTTAACTAGAATATATATTTTAGGCATTAATTGTTTATGTTTTCAAACTAATAATAACTATTGTTTATTGCTTTAGGTATAAATAATAAAAAATAGCTGCAAAAAATGTGTATATAAATAATTACCTTTATATAAATAATTTGCTCTCTAAAAAAAAATTTGCTAAAACAAATCAGTTTATTTAATTATAAATTTAAAGTCATATTTAAGCCAAATTCACGCCGACTTACATATATATTTAAAATCCCATTTTGCTTGATTTGATGCTGCTTTTAATTTACTTATAACCGAAATTTGATAATTTGCTTTCATGCATAAATTTTCAAGCAAATGCCATTATTTGCTATTCAAATATATGCTTTTATATATACTATATACATCTTGTTTATGGTACATTTATTTATTGATTATGATTGACTAATTTAGTTGAGTGTCTAAGAAGGTCTGAGAAGGTTTGTTTTGTTGTTGATTATTGCAATTCATTAATTTGACTTGTGATGCTTCTGTTTGCTGCTGTTGCTGTTGCTGCTGTTGCTGCTTTTGTTTTTTTTTTGCTGTTTCTGCTTTTACTACTACTTCTGCTTCTGCTTCTGCTTCTGCTTCTGCTTCTGCTTCTGCTTCTACTTCTGCTTCCCTTCTCCTATTGTCACCAAATTAATTGGCTAGCTCCTGTTTGCTCCTGCTTGCTCCTGCTTGCTCCTGCCTGTTTCATCATGTCCTCTTGTTCACTTAAGTGAATATTCCAGACACAGCTCTCTCCGCTTCCAGCTCCCAACTCACACACAATGCCACTTTCGTTGGCAGGACGGACACCGATAGGCGTACATGTGACCCGTATTAAGCCATCAATGCGATACAAGCAATTTCGTTTAATTAAAACATGCCAATACATTTGCACTTCATTCACTGATTATGAAGCCAGGATGCCGATGCCAGCTCTCTGGCAGCTAGAATCCTTTGGGGGCCTCAAAAATGGCAAGAATTTAAAGCAAAAATATGCAAGCAAACACAAGCAGAAAACCGGGTTAAAATAGTTACTTAAATACTAAGGCAAAATATAAAATAAACATACTAAACTTGACCCTTTTATTACCAATTATTACAGCTTATTTTTCAGCAGTTATTTTCCAAGTCTTTACTTTTTCTTCTTGGCTAAAAAGGCACCGAAAAAAACAAAAACAAAACAAAAATGAGAAACTCCACCATTATGGCCATTTAATCGAGCGGAAACAAAAGTTGCCAAGCTTCATAAACAAGATTTAATGTGACAAAAAGGCAAATCACAGTGGCAAATGTAAGAACGAAACGAAACGAAATGCGAAACGCATTTGACAAAAATGTCAAAATGCCACCCCCCCCTCGAAGGCGGTAAACACAAATTTTTCACCCTCGCGGGGAAAACCTTCTCACCTTTTTCCTTCTCACCTTTTCCTTGTCCTCCTCCTCCTCCTTCTGCCCCAAGAAATAAAAGGAAAAACGTATCAACTATGTCCTGAAATATCGCGGTCTAGTTACAACTTCAAGCGTTTCCTTTTTGGATTATGAAACCGTAAAAAGCGTCGTTCTCCCCTCTAATGAAGTCAATGAAGGACTGGATTCCCCTGCTCACGTACACACCACACTCACACACACACACATGACACAAATACATATGTACGTGTGTGTGTGTGTGCGTGTTTGGCAAATACTTAACACTCTCACTCGCCCCGCATTTTGGTTTATTTTCCCCCTTAACTTTGACTAATGAAAGCGAGGTATATGCGTGGGTAATATATTGCAATTAAAAAGTATAAACAAAAAATTACGTATAATTAATTTTTAAATGTTAAAGCACATAATACTGCAGGCAATGCTCTATAATTCAGAAATATGAATTTAGCAGCAAACTTTTACTAATAATTAATAATACATTAAATATCAAAGTAATGAAAATAATAAAAAAGGAATAATAAATCTCATATTTTACTGCAAATAATATACTATAATTCCAAATTACGAACATCCGCAACATTTGTTGGAAATGTTAAAAAAAAAATAAATAAATAAATAAATAAATAATAATAAAATCAAAAAAGTATTTAAATGAGTTAATTAAAAAAACAAGAACTAAATAAACGCAATTTACTGCAAACATTGCTCTATGATTCTCACTTATAAATTAATTACCAAACTGTGTCTAATAATTATTATATCATTATATTCTATTAATTAAAAATATACAACACACAACCAATTTATAAAATTAAAAACAATCTAAAAATTATAAGAGTAGGTTCTACATTTACCGCATTTATTACTCTATAATTCCCAAGTTCAACTTTAGTTAGAAATTGTTATTAAAAGTTGTACATCGAGAAATATTTTTCTAATAAAAGCGAGTAAAATGCTCAACTAAAAGAAATATTTATATTAATTGTAAAATTATAATTATTATAAAAAATTTATAAAAACTACAATATTCAAAAAATACATGCCAAAATAAATTATACAACAAAAGTATCAAAGTTTTCCACCATAACTCCCAACTAAAAATTTTGCAGAAAATTAAAGCGAATAAATTGTATTTATTATAATTAAATATTTTCTATTTTAATATTTACAAAAGACAAAAAACATTCAAATTAAAAAAGTCTGCAAATTACTGTAGACATTGCTTTATAATTTCCAAGTCCGAACTAAGAAACTTTAAAAAAAGTTTAAAAATTTACTGCATTTATTAAAAGACTCTTTAAATTTCTTAAATTATTAACTAAATTATTCATAAAATATATTTTTATTATATTGCATAGTATCATTAATTCGAAACGATTCCCTATCGTTTCACACCCGCCCCCATCCTCCTGAGTTTCCCCCAAGTGTTTTGTGGTCGACACCTTTAGCGCTCATCCCAAATATTTGCACGCTGGCAATGTCAATAAAGCGAAGAAGAAAGAAAGCGGGAAACGGAAGTGGAAGTGGAAGAGCTGGGGGGAAAGAGTGCTGGCAAATGGCGGAAACTGTGTGGGTGGGTGTGTGTGTGTGTGTCGGGGGGAGTTAGGAAAACCCATGGAAGCCGTGTGGAAATTGTGGCAAGATGAATGCCCCAACCGACCGATGGGTGACAACGATGATGTGCTTGTTGGTGCGTTGGCAATTAGTGAGATCTGGAATTTAAACTGGAAATTACAGGAAGCCTAACACTAGAGCTACTATCCCTCCTCCTCTCCCTGCTCCTTCTCCCCTCATTACTACTCCTCTTCCTCCCCCATCACGATCTGATTTCCACACTGATATCAGCAACGGCCGCATCGGCGGCAATTAATCAACGGCAATCAAACGACGACTGCGAAAATTACGCAATTGCCAAACAACAATGCCGACAAGTAGCTATCTAAGTAGTGTCATCAATAAATGTCCCAACGATGTCGGGCACTCCATCAAAAGCCACTATCACACGCCCAGTAGCCGCCGCCACCGAACAAAGGGTCTCTCCGCTTCCCCCTTAGATACCATTTAAGACACAACAAAATAAAATGTAAAAAAAAAAATAATAATATATATACATGTATAAAATATATATATAAAAGCATGCAAAAGGTGTTGTCAATCACGTTGTTGTCAATTGTCAATCGGCTTATCGCCCAAATGCAATCAAATCGAAGCAAAATCGAAGCAAAATACAAAACTTATAACAAACGGTAGAGGAGAGAGACAGAGAGAGAGAGAGAGGAGAGGTCTTATCGGCTAAGGGTAAGCGCCAAGCGATAAATCAATCAAATCGCAACAAAAACAAATCAAAGTCAATAATGGCAAATGATAATTAAGCTCAAGTTGATTTAATGAGCTGAGAAAATACTAAAAACAAATTAAGGAAAAGCAAGCGAGAACAAATTTTTAAAACGTATTAAATATATTACGTATTGAAATATAATATATTAACAGAATATAATTACCTTGGAAAACTTTGGGTTTAAATACTACAATATTTATATTAATGAATAAACAAAATGTATATATTAAATATTACATATATTAATACATTTTTATATACAAAAAATACTACAACAAACAAGAGAGAAAATTGTGTATTTAACTTGTAAAAAATAAATATACAAAATACATTTCCCCCATATTTTATACTGCATATAATATACCTATATACATATACTAAATTTTTAAAGAAAAAATTTTAGTAAAACATATACATTTAATTATATTTCTAAGCTTGTTTAATATTTAAAATTTACCATTGTAAAATTCACATTTTTCCCATATCAAAAACTCAAAACTAAAACCCCATAAAATCAACACCGTAAAACAAACATTGTACTCTGTCAATATCCATTCAATATTCATAAAAAAAAAAGTCCAGGCATTTCAATTAAGAGCCACACACACAATAATTGGGAATGGAGATTGTAAATTAAATTGCAAGCAAATCATATGCAAAATTCGAAAAACAAAATCCAAAATGCTAAAATGACGGGTCAATTAACAAGTCGCTTGTAAAAACTAATCGATGGCAATTAGAAGTAGAAGCTTTTGGCTTAAATCGCTATTATTTGCATATGATTGATAGGCCTGAAAATAAACCCACAAGCTGAGAGGCGAGAAAAAGCGGGGAAAATGAAAAGGAAAAAGGGGGGAAAAGAGGAAAAGCGCAAAAAATGAAGACATTTACATGACAACATTGTTGCTCGTCACTGTCTCATTTGTCAGTCAGTCCTGGGTTCGTGTGTGCGAGTTTGTATTTGCATTTGTACCGCGCTGACAGTGCCTAAGCGGCCATTTTATCATGTCTTCCTTTCAACACACACACACAACCCCAGGCCCCACCCACCCACACACACACATAGAGAGAGAGATTGCCTACACAACACATATGCGGCAGTTTTGATATGACAAATGATTGGTGACACATCGTGACTCACTCCATTTTATTCTGCCTTTTTTTTATAATACCCTTTTTTCAAGCTGGGTATTTTGGGCCAAGGGTTGGCAGCGAATTAAGGCATCAAATAAAATCAGGCGAAACGATCTTAACTGTTTTTTTAAGGCCCAATAATAAAGGTATATATCTGGACTAAAAATACTAGATAAAATATAGGCAAAATCATCGTGCTTTTTATTATTATTAAAATTTTTTCCGTTTCATGAAATTGCAATAAAAAATATCTAAAAATAACAAATTTAAATATTGTAATTTTTAAAAATAGAATCTTCAAGTTTTATTTTCAAGACATATTTATTGAAAAAATTTATATTTTTTTAAACAATTATTAAAAAAAAAAATTAACCTCAAGAAATAAAATATATTTGTTATTAAAAAAATATATAATATTTATAATAAGAAATGAAATAAATAAAAATAACAACAAAAAATATATATATTATTATCGAAAACATTTTTATCCCAATATTCCTTTATTCGCTGTGGTTTAACATTCAACAGAATATCGATATATCGCACATATATCGTAATGTTAAAAAATCGATTTATTGCAAATATTGTATATCACAAGGTTACAAAAATCTTGTATCGCTTATATCGCAAAGTTTCCCTATCGATGTATTGGACATTTATAGGGACATATAATATAAAAAATATATCCATACTTTTTTACATTTCTAAACTAGTTTTAAAATTTTTTTGAAACTAATTATTTGGAAATTTTAGGGTATTTCACCGTCGAATTCTCTGAGCCTTAGCAGCATATATTTTGGGTCTTCCCCGCTTCTCCCTGCTCTGGGCTATTTTTTATTGGCCTAAACAAATAGAAAAATCCCCGGCGCCAAGTTTTGGAGATTTTCAACGGAAATCGGATTAGTGGGAGATGGAAAGTTGAAATGGGTAGCCGCAAAAAAATAAAAAATAAATAAATAAACAAATAAACAACAAAGTTGTCACATCCTAGACAAATTAATATTTAAATTGTATAAAAAAATGAATAAAATAGGGAAAGAAGCTTAGCATACAAATTAACAAGAAAATAAGCCAATGATATATCAAATTAGATTTAAAAGCTTAAAAGCATACTTAAGCAATAAATGCTACTGAAAAAAATTAAATAAGAACCCTAACTCACCCCCTTAATTTCTTATTTTATTATCTAGTCAATAAATATTTAGTATTTATTTGAATTTAATTTTTTTTTTAAGAACTTTGCATTCGACATTTGCTTGTTTATGATATATCAAAGGAAAGTGCCTGTCATTTTCATTTCATAATAGAATAGCCGGAAACACATTTAGAAAGTAGAATTTCCCTCAACATTTTTCTTACTTCACTTGCAGCAGGACAATAACATACGGAAAAGCAGGGGGAAAAAAAAGGAAAACTCGGAGAAAAATTCTATGACTCTGAGGGGGGAAAAACTCGGAGAAAAACTCTGGGAAACACTCTGAACTGAATGCAAAAGGAAGCTCCTCTGCTCATATATCCGTGTGGCATATCGCCTTTGACCTTTTGCGTTTATATTCAGTGTCACCTGCCAGATACCGGACCAAATGGGGATGCTGGACACACACATCACCTATATGGTTTTTTTATTTCCTGTTTTTTATTCTCTTTTTTTTGAGTCTCTTTCACGGGCTGATATTGATGATGGCCAGATATACCGGGGCCATACTCTTGCAACTTTAATGGCGGCTTAATTAAGTTAGTCGGCGGAAATTATTGAATTTTACATGAGTGCATTTTCGATTTAATTAAAGGGAGAGAGCAAGGGGTAAAGAGAATTATAAAGCGAATACCTTCAGCAAAGTCAAAGTAAAGTAAATTGCATTGCAAGTCCGAAAGAAATAAATATATTTTGCCTCTTTTTAAATATTACAAATATTGGAAGCTGCTTCAAAAGGGAATTTTTTGCTCAGCTTAAATATGCAGAGAAATAGGTATTTTATCTCAATAAAAAATAGGTATTTAAGCTCGAGGTAGAAGCAGCTAACCAGCTCCAGACTTTCAAGGTAAGCCTTGGTCAAGAGCAGCGAACAGCGAACAGCGAATGCCTGGCGGGTGGGGGAGATATGACCATGAATTAAGCCCAGGTGCAGGAGTGGTAATGGAAATGGCCTTGCCGGGTCGGGGATTAATTCCCGGCCACAAATGAATCCAAGAGCAGGCCCATCGGCACAACAGGTGTTGTGCATCTTCTGCTTCTTCTCTCTCTCTCTCTATCTCTCTCTCTATTCAAAACACACATTTCTCATTCGAAATTTCGCAATCCAAATTCCGGATGTTAGTGATTGGAACTGTGACTGGTTCTGAATGCTAATCCATATGCATTTGGTACTACTGGCCACTGCCAAGCCCATAGCCACTTTCGATTCCTGGAATCTGTAATGGAAAAGCCGCCGAATCAAGGCAGGCAACCGCAAGCCACATGCGAAATGCGCAGATAGCCAAGAGGCTATGTGTCCCCCTCAATTTTTGGTCAAATTCATGAGCCAAGTTATGGCGCAAATATTGTCCCAATACTGATTAATTTCACCAGGAGTTTTTGGATAGGAAAGAGCACCATATATTGAAGCTTGAAATTAACAATTCTGCATTTAATTTTATGAAGAGAAAAGTAAATTGAAAAGCATGTGATCATAATGTTTAAAAATATAATTATTGCAAATACACATTTTAAATTGTACACAGTCAGTGTTACCATGTAAAATAAGCCAAGATATAGCACAAATATAGACAAAAATGTGTGTATATAACTCAAATTAACTCAATTAAACAGGCTTTAAGGAAATAAATATGAAATCGAAGCTAGAAATTAAAAAAAATCTACAATAATAATATTAATAAAAGTATACATTTTATTTAATATGATGAAAATATTCTTTTCAAGAATTTAATTGTTGCAGCTAGAAAATGTAGCCACTAGGCACAGTTTATTTATTTATATTTACACAGTTTTATTAAGAAAATTATTATAATTAGTCCTAATATTTTTAAGCCTTTAAAAACTTTTTAAAATAAATACATGTTTGCTTATATTTTTTTTTTGTCAAATTGGTAAGCACAGCTTAAACACAAAAATAAACCCAACTGTGAGAATTTTAGAACTAATAGTCTAAATTAATTAAAAAAATTAATAAAAAATAAAAATAATAAAATTTAATTAGTAGTTAATATAAACTTAATATAAATATAAACTAAAACAAAAATAGTCTACATTAATTTTAAAATGTAAAAGCCTTTAATAAAATTCAAAATTTAATAAATAAATATTTATATTAAATAAAAAACGTATAAACATAATTAACAAAATTATTCAATAAATAAATTACAAAATTGTCTTAAATGCTGTTTACTTTACAGTTTCTAAAAACTACTTTGGAAAACTAAATTAAGGGTCGTAATTTTTTAAACTCGCCAAAATGTACACTCGGAAATTAAAAATAAAGAAATTAGCATAAAAAACAAAAAAAAAAATAATAAATATAATAATTATATCCTATTAAAAAAAATAAAAAATATATTTAGTAAGAAAACAATACTAAAAGTGTTTTATATTAATATAAATAATTAACAAACTGGAAATAAAACATGGCTCACAAAAGTAGGCTAAGACCTGAGTTTTCCTTAAAAAAAAAATGTCACATTTAATAATCTTCACCTGAAAAATTCACAATTTAATTACAAAACGTAAATGGAGCTGCACACTTAATAAGGACAACGCTGGCAAGGACCCAGGCAATGCGATGCCAATTGGAGTCAACAAGTCAAGTTGCACCGCAACGACCTCCAATTAGATATAGTTAGCTATTTGCTTCCACTTGTGGGTGTGTGTGTGTGTGAGTGTTTGGGAGTGTTTGAGGGTGTTTGGGGGTGTGTTTGGGGGTGTGTGTGATGCGGTGTGTGCTTGCGAGGGATTGTGTGAAATTTAGCACGCCACATATACTACACGGAGAGATACCGATTTATGCCCCCCGACAAGGACCCAGAGGAGCAGAAAGGAGCGGAAAAAAAGGAGCTAAAAAAGGTGCAACAGTTTCACCTTTGCGCCATATTTATGTTTGGCACAACACACAACACACACACGCACACACACAGAGGGAGGACACGCGGTGACGTTGCTTTTGACCTAGTAAAATGCAACAGCGTTAAAGTCAAAGTGCAATGTTGTTGCTGTCTCTGCCTCTGCCTCAATCGCTGCCACCCCCAAAAACCAGCCCCCTATACACCACACACACCCCACACACACACCCCACACACCACACCCTACTACACCATATAGAGTACACCCCACACACACACACACAGCGACACCCACACAGTGGTTGCAAATGACAGCAGAAATGCACAAGACAGACAAAGGGAAAGTAAGTCCCTTTTCGCCATCCTAAACGTTTCTCTCACTCAGCATTTCCTTTCCTCTTCCCTTCGTTTCCCTTCCTTTTTGATATGCATAATGTCACCGCTAACTTTGAGAAGGAAAATTATGGCGAACTTCAAGTTTAACTCATACAAAATGTACAGAAAAGTGGTATATATCAAAAGAAGGAATTAAAAAAAATATATATTAATAATTGTAATTAATTAATAAATAAAATTATATGCATCTTGGGAGTCTCAAAAAAGGTTTTCATAATTTTAAAATATGTACAAGAAGAATTTTATTCATAAATATTTGAGTAGTAAAAAAAAATAGGGCATAATATCATCAATATATATTAGTAATAAAAAAAAAAACATTCGTTTCAACAAATTAAAACAGAAATAGACAAAAGAAAATTAGGAAAGGAATAAAGAAAATACAAGTATTTTAGTAGGACATGCAAAAAAACATTTTATTACAATTAAAATATTCCGAAAAATTTATACTTTTAATTATAATATAATTCATAATGAAGTAAGAAATTATATATTTAATAAATTTATTTTAAATTAAACAAAACCCCTTATTAAATAATAATAATAAATCAAAACTTATGGGTTTTTGAAGTATATAAAAAGGAATATACAGCATAAAATAAATAGGAAATATTAAAAAAGAATTAAGTAAATTTAAAAAAAACATGGCAATATCTTTTTTTATATTTTTTTAATTATAAATGGAAAATAAATTGGCATTAATACTACCAATAATAATTATCAATAATTAAAAAAAACAAGACCCTATTGAAGATATTAAAAGAGGTATTAATAATATAAAATAATACTTTGAGAGTATATAAATAAATTTAAAATATATAGGAAGTATTAAAAAAATACTCCAATTTAATTTAAAATACAAAAAGAAAACATTCATTTAATTATTATAATTATGAAAATCTAAAACAAATAATTTTATTCATTATTATAAGTATTATAAAACAAACAAATAATAATTATTTTCATACCAAAAACACCTTTCACTAATTTATTCTTTTCATAATGTTCTTTATAATATATTAAAAATAAAGCAAATATAAATTTAATCCAATATTCTAATATTTCCCTTATTTAACACACATATTAAATTATTTTCAGAATAAAAACTGTTTTCAAACGACTTCCACTGTTTTTCAAAGGCCTTGCCCGGCCCGGCCTGGCCCGATCTTCAATGTGGCACTAACTAACTAGTTAGACACCATGACTAACCGGTTGCCCGGGTCCTGAGCCTGGTGGAGCAGCATATATGCAAATTTAAAAATGCATTACATGTGAGTGTTTCCACCGCCGTCGAGTGGGTCAGATACATATAGCACAGAGTCTAAGGTAAGGCAAGGACCAAAAAAAAAAAAGAAAAAATAATACAAAAAAAAGGATAAGGCAAAAAACAAGGCCACTAAGGAAGAAACCGGGGTAAGCGCTCCTAAGGCAACCCTGACACAATGCAATGAACTTTAAACCCCACACAAATGTTTGGCCTGGCCAAATGTTTACCCATGTCAAGCGCCGAAAATAAAAATGAAAACCGAAAAACAAAAGCCAAACTAAATATTATTCATTATGAAAATTTACATGTACGAAAATGAAAATGTTAAAGGGTCGGAGGGAGAGGGGGAGAAGAAAAGAGGAAAAATATCAAAAAAGGTACCATTATTAAAATGAAACAATAAAACTGTACGAAAAAAAATGCGTATACGCAACGTTGGAAGCAGTTTTAATAGCAGAAAATGTTTGAAAAATTAATTAGCAATAAAAAAAAACAAAAAAGGAGTTGTTGACTACATTTTAAAAAGCCTAAAAATTAACTATAGAAAAAAAATAAATAAATAAACCTACTTCCAGTGGAAAAAATCGCGCATACGCAACGTGAACCCAAGATTTTATAATAGAAAATACTTGGAAAATTATTTTGAAATGTAAAAAACCAATTTATAAATATAAAAATAATAATTATTTAATTTTATGAAAATAACTTTAAAAATAAAGGAACATTTTATATAAAATACAAGCTAGTCTTGGTGGAAGATGTTCAGAAACTACATAAAAAATTTAAATAATTAATGCATATTAATAAATAATTAACTTTAAATAATTCAGTGAAGATATTAAACCATTTTTAAAATAAATACTAAGTTAGCAAAAATAAACACGACTTTAAACTCTATAAAAACTATTTTTTCAGCATTTTAAATAGCTCAAAATATTTCGAAAAATAAACGTAAAATATAAATTTTAGTAAACTAACAGAATTAGTTAATATTAAATAAAAAATGCAAATAAAATATATAATAAAACTATTTTAAACATAAATAAAACTACTAAAGAAATAAATAACGTATACGCAATGTTGACAGCAGAAAATATATTAAAATCATATTGAAAAATAAATAGATAGATGCAAAATAAATTCTAAATATTTAAAAAATTTACTTAAAAAGTAACAGCACAAATAAAACAACATTTATGTGAATTTATCCCCAAAGGTAAATAAAACTACATAAATAAAAAAAATTACGTATACGGAATGTTGACAGCATAAAAATTTAAAAATATATTAAAATCATATAAATTCTAAATATTTAATAAATGGACACAAAAAATGTACAGCAAAAATAAAATACAATTTCTGTGAATTTTCCCCCAAAAGGAAAACCGTTTTCCTGGCTCCCAGCCTCGCCAGAAACAATTATGTTTAGGTCTTTGTTTTGTCATTCAACTATTTTCAATACTGTATATATATTTTTCCCCATGTTATATGCCACATATTCTCGCTGTCAAAGCCACAACAAAGCGGCAGCAGCAGCAGAAAATCTTTGATAACACAAACTCAATTAACAAACCAACATGGCCAGGAGCTGCTGCCACACATTGACATGTATTAAAATACCTTTTTGCATGTCCTGGCAGCCAAAAAATTAACCGGAACCGGGCCTGATGCTCCTGTGTCCTTGAATATACGGAAATTAAGCCTGTGTGCGAGTGTGACTCTTAAACTGTGTCCGCAATTAATGCTGTCATTGTTGTTTGAGGCTAATATATCAACTGACACAACAAAAAAATACTATTAAATACAAAAGAAAAGGGAAAAGTTAAGTATACAAAAAACAAACCCCTTTCTTATTTAATTAAATAGTATAAAAGAGAGCAACAGAAACTTTATGTCACAATATTTTATTTAATTTAGACTGAAACCAAAAATATGTTAGCTCAACTATGAAATAAAGTGGAAATCGGAACTTGCTGCCTCTGACCTTTGACAAATATTTTCCCAGAAATTGCCATAGAAATTTTTCATTTCCAGCTGACTCAAAAGGCCCCAAAAAATAAAAATAAAATGAAACTCTACTAGTTACACACACGGTTAAGTAAACAAAAGTCAAAGGCACACACGCGTGCACACACAATTTTGAGCTTGGTATGCGTTGCATTCTGCATTTCTCCTTGCTATCCCCTTTTGGGAAAAGTCTCCCCTTTTCCACAGCAGTTTCCCTTTTTTTTTTCGAGTCCACTTTTTTTATTGTTTCATTTTTTGCAGCAACAGCAGCATTATTCACAATCAAATGGCCGGATGATGATAGAGAGATTGCATCTGTCTATGTGGCACAGAAATTGCGCATACGCAATGTGGTGTCACTGGCAGAGATAGCTATCAGCCGTAGTGCTCAAACACAAACCGTAGTATACATTTATGCATTTCAATTGTTCATGATGAGCAGGCACACAGGAACAACAACAATAAACAGAGTTAAAAACATTGAAAAACCACAACTGTGCAATAAAATATTTTTGAGGAAAAATCAACGCCAAGCGAACACTTGAAAAAGGGGAATGCAAAGACATCTCAAAAAGGTAAACAACAGGAAAGGAAACTGGGGAAATATATGTATCGACTGGGAGATACCCGGTAATTAAAGATAGGATTAATAACTGGGTAATTTTTGGGTAATAATAAATAAAAATATTTATATAATAAATAAATAAATATAATAAATGATTTATAAATATAAATAAAATAAAGTAAAAATGTCTGAATAAGACGTAATAATTATAAATAATTATAACAAGTATATATATAAAATAAATATGTTAACAAAGAGTGTGTAAAGGTATGAATTTGAAAATAGAAAAAGAAATCAAAATATGCGCCTAAAAATATGGAAAATGATATATAGTAAAACTTTATTAAATATAAATATATATATATATAGTATACAAATCATAATAATAATAATTGAAATATCTATAAACATCATTTATTTATTTATTATAAATTTTTAAATATTTTTTTTTCTATTTCTACTCTTCAATTATTCATTTACTATATAAATACTTTTACTTCCCATAAAAACATAACATATTTACAAAACACACATAAATTCCCCTCGAATATATCATCTGTCATTTTGCAAGCAAGAATCAACGGCGGAAAATCGGAAAATCAGTGAAAGTACAGGGGGCTGGGGAGGTGAAGGAGGAGCCACGTTAGCTGGGACCCTGTCGCAAAACCAAAATGCAAAACGTGACTTTTGCCAGAGCCGTCGACTGAGGCGCTAACTGCCAGACATGCTGACTACGGCGGACAGATACGACGGACAGAGAGACGGACAGAGAGGAGGGACAGATACGACGGACAGAGAGGGAGAAAGAGAGACGGACTGAGAGGAAGACAGAGAGGAGGACAGAAAGACGGACAGAAGGAGAGTGACTCGGCGGCGGGACTGGCAGTTTTATAAATTTGTTTGCCTTTCCTCGCGCGCGGTCTTGGCAATTATTAGCGGGGCAAGTCAACAAGCCACACACCCACACACACACACACACCGGAAGAAAAGGGAGGGGGATACGGTATACCCCTCCGCAGCCCTTAAATATCAATAAAGGAAAGAATAAAGGAAATTCTCAATTGCAAGAAGAGGCTCTACTTTCGCTGAAAAGCAGAAAAAGCAAATTAATAGGCAACTGTTTTGTTTTTTATTTAAAAAAACAAAATTGCAAAGTCTTTTGAATAAATTAATTATAATTTCAAAAATATATAAATTATAATATTAAAGATTGAAAATAAAAATTAAATAAAATAAATAAAAATAATAATTAAATAATAATAAAATAAATTAAATAATATGCTGAAAGCTTTTTAATAGTTTTTCTCGCAATGAGCGCTTAAAATATATATAAATATATATTCTAACAAGCAAAAAAAAAAAATTAATACATTATTTTGTACAATTTAAATATACAATAAAAAATAATATAAATATTCAAAAAAAAATATTAAAATTAAAAACTCAAGGTCAGCCACAAATAAATATAATAATAATAATAATAATAATAATAATAATAAATAATTATAATAAATAATAATAATAATAATAATAATAATAATAATAATAATAATAATAATAATAATAATAATAATAATAATAATAATAATAATAATAATAATAATAATAATAATAATAATAATAATTATAATTATAATAATAATAATAAGAATAATAATAATAATAATAATAATAATAATAATAATAATAAAAATAATAATAATAAATAATCAAAAGCCTCAACATAAAATAAAACAATGCATATTCTTGCATAAATATAATATTAACCGGCAATTAAAAGTATGAATCAAATTTTAATAGCTTTTATGCCTTTATGTTACTCTTCGAAAACATTTTCCCGACGGGTGAAAAATTTATGAATAGCAATCCAGGATCCGGATTGTGAATCTGATTCCGATTCAGATTCCCATTTATCCCGAGCTCTCTCCAGTTTCAACTGCAGCTTCTGTTTCATGCATATTTATTTCTTTATTTATTTGTTTATTTATTATTTCGCTTTCCCGCTCGCTGGCATATGTATTCGGTTAATTGAAATTGATTTCCCGCTTTTCGGGGGGCAGAGCCGGTGTATATATGTATATATGTGTGTGGGTGGGCGGCACAGCACCTGGACAGCGACGGGGACTCGCATAAAAATCAATTTCAATTTTCAGCTAACTGTAAAGCTAAAGTGCATTATATTTCTTACAAGGAGATGATATGGGAAGTGAGGTCCTTGTATATTGGTTAAAAAACTTAAAAAAAAGCATTCAAAATTATAGCAAAAGTATCGTAAAAATTGTAATCGTAAATATCTTATTGAAAATATCGAATTATTCATATTTACCATACAATTTATCTTTCAAATTGCTCTTTACTTTTTATGCTCTTTATTTAATATATCTACTGATACAGAAAAACTAATTTTAAGTGGTTAAAAATATTTAACCGAGCTTTTTTTTCAATATTTTTAAAATCTGTTCTTACATTTTTTTTGTAATATTTATTTAAATATATTTTTTTGAATTATTTGTTTTTTTTAATATATATATTTTTTTAAATATATTTTTTGTATATTTTTTTTTTAATAAATCAATATTCAATATTATCAATAACTGAATATGGATGTGTATACTCAATTTTTAAGGCTACCCCATTCGTCCCTTCACATTCGATATATATTTAATATATCGATATAATATTGATACTTAAATATTACCAAAATATTGCATGCAAACTCTAAAATGATAGTTCCGATATAAATAATCGCATTTTCCAAACAATATATTCCAATCAAATAAACGATTTTGTAAATATCCTTTCTTTACCATTTCGATATTATTAATCGATAAATTTTGCCATCTCTAATTGAGACTTTGTAAAGCTTAAGCTGAAAATCGCACTGCGACTTTGAAAGGGGCTCTGTACTTTTCGGGTGGCCTTTGGGTTTGGGGAAAACTTGAAGTAAAACCGCAAGCTGACCGAGTTGGAGTGCGGGTGGTCCTCAGCTGGGCGGCGCCGTTGCTGCCCAGGTGGGTGGTGGTGGGTGGTGGGTGCTTTTCAGGTGGACTGGCTGGGCGGGTGGGTGTCTGGTTGGTGGTGCATTCGAAGTGAGTTAAACCGCAGGAACCGCTGACCTGCTTACTTGAGTGCTTGGACACAAAGTGGGGGCCACTGTTTGTGCTTGTTTGTGTGCGTGCAACATGCAACACTCTCCATGCAGCACCCCTGCAGCACCATCCGCCCCTTTGGACCAACAACAGTTGGCTGTGACGTCAATGAACACGCAAACCCCGGACAACAATGCAACAGACACAGGGCGCCGAGAGAACAACAGCAACATTGTACAAAAGACAACGACAACACAATGGCGCAAAACTTCGGTGCAATGCTATGACAAATGATTAAATACCGGGGTAAAAAAAAAAATAGCAAACACAAAATAAAATATATATAAAAAGGGAGCAAAAACAACAGCAACAAAACAATGACAGTTTCGCTTAAAGTTTTCCCTTTAGAAAAACTTGACGAAAAGTTTAACTGCGGGAAGTTCTCCTATGGTTTTTCTTTGAAATAATTCGAAAATGACTTTAAAACAATTGAAAAAATTATGGATTTTCAAGGAAATGAATAATAAAATAGTTAAAAAATATATAAATTATTTATTGCATTTTAAAATATTATTTAAATATTTAAAATTATTTCTTTTAACAATGAATATTTTATCAGAAAAAAAATGAATTGAAAGATTATTTTAAAGAATTTAAGATGTTCAATGGTTAAATTTAGCTATAAATTCTTTGAATTAATTTTAAAAATATACATTTATAAAAATATATGTAATATATAAGCTTATAAAATATAGAAACAAACACTGTATAAATAAAAATTTCTTTAAAACTTTGAATTTACAAATTAAGGCCACAAACATATATAAAAAATTAGATTTAAATGGCACCAAAAATTAAAGTGGCTAAACATAAACAATACAATTTTTTTAAATATGTTTGATGTATATTTTTATAGCGACAAATTGATAGAACTGTCAATTATTCTCAACAAATTTAACTTTAAATTAAAGTTTAGCCAGAAATTGTTAAACCAAACTCTGTCCAAAATATAAAAATATTTAAATATAAAATATACATAAATACAAATAACCTAGGTTTAAAAATATAAAATTTAGTGTAAAAAAAAATTAAATAAATATAAATATGAAATCAATTTTAGCATTTTTAACATATTTCAAGCTTCTAGTTCAACTTTAAAGTGTTTTACTATCCCACCACTTTAAATTTCTTTTGTTTACTCAATTTGTTTACATTACCTTTGTCAATATTTTCAATTTAAATAATTTTTTCGACACATTCCAGCATTATCGAAATCATCGATTGTCATCTCTCACTGTCAAGCGGAGGACAGAGGACTTAATCAGACGCGAATGTATTCGAAAACGCCCTTGATAAATGGGTATTATTAAGGTGCATTAGCACCGCAACCACCACGCCTGGCACTGTCGCAACAAATATGTCAAACGCTGGTTTTACTTACTTAACGTATGCATTAGTTGAACTTAATTAATTACTTACCGACTCTGTCGGCGAGCAATTACACACAGAATCAGTTCCGAGGGGGGAGGCGGCAAGATACTGGGAGAAAGTGAGTGAGAGTGAGAGGTGTTTAACCGCAAAACTCAATTTAACTGCTGGTCGAAATGCTGGCGGTGAGCCCTCAACCCAAAGACGACTTTGACGCCAGAAACTTGGCTTTAAGAAGAACTTTCGGGCAACTATAGAGTTCGATTTGGGGTATTGAGTTTTTTTTTTATAATAAACCAATGGTGAAACAAGGTGGAAGAAGCAGTTGAAACATATTAAGTAAAACCAAAAATACAGAACAAAAATTACTAATAAAAAGGGTGAGAGGTGTTTGTAAATATTCTAAATAAAAAAGCAATAAATACAGAAAAATGAGAAGAATATAAGAAAAATGTAAAATTGAGCCACAATACAAATAAATTATCGATTTTTTAATAGGTTTTTAAATCGATAATTAGACATTGCGATATATGGGCGATAAATCAATATTATTTCATATATTTCTAAATTAATAGAATCTTGAATGATTATATTATATAAAATTATAAATAAACTATGCAAGAGAGGAGTCTTAATATTTTTTCGATATTTTTATCGATAAAAAAATATTTATTAAACTAAATATATATTTGTAAAATACTTAATTTTAAGATTAAGATAAACCAGCTGCAAATATATTGGAACCCACAGACTAAAGTAACATTTATTAACTTTCTTAGATATGCTTCGATAATATTAATATTCAAATGTCAAGTGCGATATATATCGACAAAAAATTTGTATATGATATTTCTGGTTAAATAGAAAATTTTGTAGTTTTTAAATTATATTTTTAACATAAATAAGATGCAATTCAAACGTTTTATTTTTACAAGTTTTTTATTTTTAATGGAAAATGTCTTGGCAATTTTTTTTAATTCAAATGCACTAGTAAATTATTTAATATATATTATATGTATTCCCCAATGGCCCTTAAATTGCTCTTGTAAATTGTAAACAAATAGTTAACGCTGACTCACCCTTCAAGTTGTTGTTTGCCAAGATAACATCTTTTTTTTCTGTGCGCTGACAAAAAAACGGAAAATAATTGATAAGCGCCCCCTCCTCAAGGTGATAGAACTGAAAAAAAAACAATACAAAAAAGAGATTACAACAGGCGGCAACAAGTGTGTGCAAATTGGTATCGATTCTGTTTGATTAATTGTTACAGCCAATCGAAAATGTAAACAATATGTTAACAGCCTGATTATCGCACTCCGATATGTACATATATTTGTATATATGTATATATGTTTATGGGGGTGGTGTCTAGAGTCACTTTGCACGGTACAGGTGATTCGGGGAGGGAGGAAATGGGAAATGTAAATGGAAAGGCCCCTATTATGGTTGTGTAGATAATACACAACAAAAGCAGGTAGCTAAAAACAATGCGCCCAACTGACATTAAAAACAAAAAAGCATAGGAAAAAAATAAAAATAGAGAGAAAAATACAATACAAAATAGAGAAAAAAAATATAGAGAACAAGAGAGAAAAAAAAAAAAGAGTATAAATTTGGAGAGAAAAATAAACTCATAGCATGCAAGTATCGTGGCACTCGCCGGCGTAATTAAAAAATGTTCTTATCAATTTCAATTTCAATTGTTAATTGTTCTGGCCTCACTCCAGCGTTTCAGGTATCTATATCTATTGCACATAAATTTATATGGGCGCAGCCCATAGAGATACTGTGGGTTTTATATGAGAGAATAAAATGAGGGACGCCAGAGCCCAGGCAGGATCGATAAAAACCCCAAATAAAAAAAAAGAAATTCCCCCTCATTCATACAGTAAGCCCCCGGGCCATGAGAATTCTGTGAAACAAAGGCCCCCCTTTTCGATGGAAATATCTCTGGACAGATATCATCAAACCTAAATATTTCAGTTCAATTAACTCGAAATAACTGAAGCAACAACCTGGGCATTTAGGGGCACACAAAAGGGTCATCGTAAATGGCAAAATTGTTCCTTTTGTGAAATGCAGCACTTTCCACAGAAATCGAATGAGTTTAAGAGTTGCAATCACAATGCCCAAAATGCCAGGCCAGATCATAATGTTTGTCTCACTTCCAGCAAACCAAGGTAAATAGCAAAATAGTCGTTGAGTTTGTAACTATAATGCACTTGGAAAAATAACTTTTAAAAACCATTAAATTTTAAAATATAAAATGAAATAAAAATGAAATATAAATAAATAAAAAAAATAAAAGCAAGCTGAAAAAAAAAAATATATATATATGGCATAAATAAAATATAATTATAATCGATAATAGTCGATATATAAATTTGTTTTATTCAATTTTTTTAATTAATAATTTTAGTATAATAAATACTATATTCAACGATATTCTAGATGTAAAAAAATCAAAATTTTGTTTAATATGCAAATTAATCGACAGAAGGAAAAAATGAATCGATTTGTTATCGAAAAAATGTGATATTTTTCAATATTTTCATATTTTTATATTATACAGATAAACAGAGGTTTTAAATTCTATATTCTTCCATATTTAAAAATCACTAAAATATTGAAATTCTGTTAAATATATAATTTAATCGAAACAAGAGAAAACTACATCGATTTTTTATCGAAAAACTATTTTTATATATATTTTCGGTATAATTAATATTTTTCCCTTGGAAAAATAAAACCTAATCAGTGCCTGCTTAACGCCTTTAACCGTCCCTTTTGACCTACAAAAACTGTAAAGTTTTCATATTTTCTAACAGTGTAAAATAGTAGGCAGAGGAGAGGGATATTAGAATCCTTGTCTTTGGGTACCAGCCCCAGACCTCAATCGCATCCCCGAGGCTAGCAAATTGAGCTGGATGTTTTCACTTGCCATTTCCGGGCTGCAACAACAAACCGCAACACACACACACTGGCACACTGGCACACTCTGTATCCACACACACACAGACAGGGAGGGAAAAATAAACTTTTCGAAAGGAAGGACATGCCATTGTACGGAGGTATCCTGTTGTGGCCAAAGGAGAGGAGCCACCGCAACCCAGTCGAGTCGAGTCGAATGGCATGCGAACTCGTTTTCGTTTTCCATAATTACTATCATCATTTGGTTCTGGTTCTGGTTTAGAGCTTATCGCACATATAAATAAATATACACATACTATATATGTATGTGGCCGGGGCAGTGCAAATTGTGGGGATATTAGGTTAATTTAAAGGCGTTGCCAAGCAAAAGGATTCCGATTATCAAAGAGAAACTGTAATTTAAGGCTTAAGCATGTTTGCGCCAAATGAATAGGTTTACAAAGAATTGTTTGACTTAATTAAATGTTTTTTATTGAATTTATAATAGATAACTGGAAAATGTAATCAAATGTTTATGGAATTAACTCATGAATAAGTGGGTAACATGCTTACACATCGTGTTTAAATATCACATTTAATTATTTTACTAAGCAAATATTTACACTGTGTTAATTATGCCAAGCACGCGTGTGGTGTAAACATAAAAAAAACTTAAAATGAGCTCAAATATAAATAATTTGTACAATTTAAAAAATTACTAAAATTCTTATTTTAGCTGCTGTTGAATTTTAATCAAGTAAAAAGTATTAAATAGTTAATAGAAAATTTATAAAAATATTTAAAATATATAAAAATATAACAAAATATATAAAAATATATAGAAATATATAAAAGTATTTAAAAATATATAAAAATATATAAAAGTATATAAAAATATTTACAAATATATAAAAGTATATTAAAATATATAAAAAAAAAAAATAAAAATAAATAAAAATATATAAAAATATATAAATATATATAAAAATATATAAAAATATATAAAACTAGCTTAAAAAAGCAAAACTAATTTTAAAAATATGTTTTTTGTTATAAAAATAATTTGAAAACTTTAATTTTAACAGATTTTCAATTTAAATTATGTTTAAAGCGGAAAATAAATCCTTTATTACACAAAATAAATTAATTTTATCGTAAATTTATTTTAAGTTAATTTTACTTGATAACATTAGCTGATTTTAGCATTTTCTAGTGGCAATGAGGCGTCTTCCATGTCACACTTGGCAATTTTCGTGCCAAGGCACTCATGTGTCTGTGTGTCTCTCGGAGTCCATGTTTTGCATTTTAAAACTCTGGAGATTGGGAATTGTATTCAATATAAGTATAAGTATTATACAACTCCGATCTGAGAGCGGCACGCGACTGTGCGACTCTGCGCCTGCGCATTTGAATATAAAATAAAAAAAAAAGACCAAAAATCGAGCAAGTTATTTCACTGCAAAATGCCAGTCATGTAGCGACGTCTACTTTATGTTTTTTTTTTTTTTTTACTTTTATATTCATTTTATTTTTTCCCTGCCGTTGACAAATTGAACCGAAATGATAAAGTAAGCGTTGAGGTGTTAGCTTCTTTATTTTATTTTATTTCATTTTTTTTTTTCGTCTCAGCCGAATTCCCGTGTGTTTTTCATTGTTAATGATCACAATAAATTCAACGTCCGCATGTGTGATCCATCTCACACATGTGCCAGACGACTTCTGGGTTCTACACTGGGGAAAATTATTTATAATAAGATGAAGAGAATCTATGTAAAAAATGTTGTAAGGAAAAAATTGTTTTTATATTTATATTTATGTAAAAATTTATCTTCAAATTAATGCTAAGGTAATATAAAACTTATTATTTTTGGCATATATATTTTACTGAAAAAATTGTTTATACCCTTTTTTGGTAACGTAATTTTAATAAAAATAATTTGACTTAAACTTAGTTTATTTTTTTAACATATTTAATTCTATTTGTAAAACTTTCTAAGGAAATATTTAAAAGCGTTTTATATAAAAAATGATAATATATTTTATTAATACATTATTATTTTTATTTTCTGAATTTTAACGAAATGTATTTTACCTAATATTCTATTTTGTCTTTTTTTAACGGTTTAAATTGTTTAAATTGCTCTTACTTAAAGGTAATTTTAAATTTATTTAAATTAAACAGAAACAAAAATATTTGACAATTTATTTGATTTTATATTACATTTACTTATTTTATAATTTATATTATTTAAAGATATTTTTTTTATTAAAAAAAATTTAACTATATATTTATTATTATAAGACTTATAAAAATTATTATAATAAATATATTATAATAATTTATAAGATATTATATTAATTTATATTTAATTTTTAATTTTATAAGCAGTTTTATTTTATTTCAATTTTTAGTTTCCCTTGCATTACATTTTATTTCCCCCAGTGTAAATATTTGATAATAATTGTATTTGGTTGGCGACAGAATCGTTTTGGCCAAGTGCTAATTGGTTGGTTAAAGAGACGTCAATATATATTGAGTAATACCGATCGGGGCACGGATCTCTTTCAGCCGAAACCATTATCTGTTTGTTTTGTTTTTTTTTTCTTGTTGGCTTTTTTTCGGGCTGTTTGTGTGGCACAAACAATGCGCGAAATAAAAATGAAATAAAGAAATATAAGATCCCCATGGCAGGCATGGCATTTGGCCCAAATTAAGTTCTGTTCAAACAGAACCGACATATAGAGCCGACATCTATAGAACCTGTTATTCAAAAGCTGTTGACAACTTGTTGCCATCGAGCAAATAGCGCCAACAACATGGCCAAAGAATGCCAGACAGAGAGAGAGGCGCAGATCTCACCTGTTGCCACCTCCCACATGAACCGTATATCTGATATCCGTATCTGGTATCTGGTACCCGTATCTAGTATCTGTATCTTTAGCCTGCAAGAAGAGTCGCCAAGTCGGCGGCTTTGAAGCCAACGGGGGTAAACATTGGAAAGAACAACAAACAAAGTTCTCATCTTCATCTATCTCAAATTCAACAATTCGTGACATTCGGTAAATATTTACACCTTCATTTTGGTCAGTTTTGGGTTTATATTATTTTATATAATAATTTTTTTGTAAAAAGTTATTCCAAGTTATTTATTATATTCAAAGATCTTAAAACTACCTTTCAAAATTTATTTATTGCTCTGAAATTGATCATTTAACGCATTTAATTAATATTTATTGACACCTTAATTGATCATTAATTTTAATGAATGCTCGTAAAATGAAACTGGATTTATGTTTCACTTTATAGCGGTGATAAGTGATTAATGATTTATTTTTAATACCAGAAATAAAGGTAAAAGAAGGTATTTAAGAGAATCAAATTTTTAATATATATTTTAACTATATAACTAGATCTCTTCACCGATTTTACGACGCAAATCTATTTTGTGTATGGACTAGACTTATATCCAGTTCAAATTTGATTCGCAAACAGTATCCAACAAACCATGAAGACGACGACGACAATTGTTTGATAAAACGTTATCAGACTTTCGGGGTCTCTGACACTCGAATGACACTCGGAATATAATGGCACAAGTCTGCGGCCTCGTAGAGTTTAGTTCTAAATTTAGAATTAACTTTTTGGCAGTCCATCGGAGCGTTACCTTAATTTCTTGTTGTATTTTTCACACCCCGCCACAGTCGGTTTTTACTGGTTTTCTAAAGACGGCGATACTTCTCTTCTTGGATTTAACTTTGGCTGCACGTGCAACTTACACTTGCATCGGGTTTTCTCTGGGAAATTCTCAGCTCTGTGTCTCTCTCTCTCTCTCTCCCCCAGCTCTGACTCTCTTTGGGAAGAGAAAGAAATGCTCTTTTATGGGCATAACCAGGCGGCAGCAGAGACTTGTTTGTTGTTCTCGCTTAGCCGGGGCAAAGTCCATCGATTGATGCCAAAGTTCAACAAAGATTTTCGACTTTGTCATCACTAATTTTTATAAAAAAATAAATCTTAAAAAATTAAGCATTTTTTAAAGCTATTAAAATAATAACTAAGAGACTAGATATGCTTTCTTTTACTCAAGTCTGTTTAAATTATAAATTCTGAAGTTGTAAGTAAATAAAAATTTAAAAACATTTCTATCCACCTGATAAATAAATAATGTATTACTTATATTCTTTTTATTCTTTATATTTACCTTGAAATTAATAAATTTACAAGGATCTTACAGCTTGTTTGAACGATTTTTGTATTTAATTTGTAAATAATTAATTTACTTAAATATTTACTAATTTGATTTTGATTTGTATTTAATTTAAATCAAATTTCTTTTTAATTTTAAAATTATGGAAATGGTTTTTGGTGTTAATTGGAATTCACTTGATGCAAGTCCCGCCTTTCCCGGGGGGACTGAACCGATCCAGAGTCTCGAAAATAGTAACAAACCAAAAACCGATCCGTAGCGAACCGGTTGGACCAAAAGGAAAAGAGAAGAAAATGAAAAAGCAACAACAGAAAATATATGAAAAAAAAAATAAAACTATGCGGCAACAGGTCCCGTCCGTAATGCGAAGCTTGGCAATCCAAAAGCAACAATTACATAGAGAGAAATATTGATAAGTTCTTGATTAACAATAAGTATAAAAATAAAAAAAATTATATATACATAGATATTCCATATTTATTAACTTAACAAATTTTTAAAGAATTTTTAAATGCATTTTTATGATTTTTGATGAATTTATATTTATTTATTCATTTTATATTTATTTCTTCTTTTTAATTTTACTTTTTTAAAGCAACAACTTTTATGTATTGACTCTTAAGGAACCAAAAATTTAATATATATTTTAATTTTATATAATATATTCATATATACTATTTCCCTTTATGTTTTGTTATTAATAATAAATTGTTGAAAGTCTAGATTCAATGGCAAAGCTTGTTATTAATTTCGATTGTTCTCATTTTACAAAGAAATTCTTTGTTTCAAATGCTTTTATGCGTTTTTTGAACAAAAGAATAGTTTTCTTTCTGCACATAAAATAATATGATTTCATATAATATAATATAATAGAAAAATGCCGAGAAAAATATTAAAATATTTCTTTAAAGCCCTGTTAAACACTATTTACAATTATTTAATTAAATTTATACATTATTTGATTAATTTCTTTACTTTAATTAATTAATAAAGTTTTTCTACCATTTTCCCTCCAGTGCATACAAAATAAAAGAAAAACCACAAGCTTTGCTCCAGTCCCCCCTAAAAACTGGCCCCAAGTCCCCAGCCAGTCCCCGTCCTCCAGCCTCGCCCAGCCTCCCCTCTGTTCACCCCTCTTAAGGTCGTCTGTAGAACGGAACCCCGGAGACAAGACTCGGACAAATACAAGTAAAAAAAAAAAGAAGTAAAAAACATGTACGAAAAAAATTAAGTAAAATATAAGAAAAAAAAAGAATCAAAGGAAATACAAGAAGTAAAAAAACTGGCTGGCAACCGGCACAACAGCTTTGGCATTGCGTTGATCGCAATGATGATCATCTTTATTATATTGATCATCATCATTATTACATGGATCATCATCGTCATCGTCATTAACATCATTATCGCCATCAGCACACTATCTCAGGCATCATCATCGATGACGCCGGCCGGCCGAAGAATGCACCGAATGCGAGCGAAAAAAAAAACAAAACGAGTTTTCCTCTGGTGGCAAAAGAAAAATATATGTGAGCACATTGCAATCCGCTCAAGTTCATCCAAGATCGGGCAGGAGGAGGAGGCAGAGGAGGATGGGGAGGAGGAGTAGAAGAGGAGGATCGAGGTGTGGATCGAAGGATATGGCGGTGGTATGTGCACTGAATGTGATGTGTGTGCCATCTGTTGTTGTGTCTCTCTCGGTCCCCCTCTTCCAGGCTAATGCAGTCTATTATGCGATGTACATAGGCGGTGGGCAATCAGGTTTAGGTTGAGGAAGATCACCTGGGCAGAGATCCGGGCAGAGCTTTAATATCAGGGGGCCAACGATCATCATCGATTCGAAAAACTATACATTTGAACTTGAATTTAGTCAAGAATTCAAATCAAAAAGCTTCTTAAAGATCAACTTTAATTGGTTGTCTATATTTATTAAACAATAGTAAATACTGTTCTTGAAATGAACACTACAAGGGTGTTCATTCATTTAAAAAAGAACACTAAAGACTTGTGATAAATATGAATACATTGAGTAAATTAAAATGTATTTTGCTTATTTATATAATTGATAAAGACTTTGTTTTTAAAAGAACCCCTAAAGTTGTGTTCATTACTATTTACTGACTTTTGTAAATGGTATTCATTTAATTCAAAATGAACACCCAAAAAATAGGTAAAAAAAGAATTTTAATTTATTTTCTATTCGTACTGTATTCCAACAATATCGAATAAAGCTCTTTAAATGAACATAACAATGGTGTTTATTTATTCCAGAATGAACACAATAATGGTGCTTATTCAATCCAGAATGAACACCCAAGACTTATGCAAAAAATAAACACATTTCATATGAAAACATTTGTGTCCCAATATATATGTTCATTAATTCCTAATTACCTACAAATATAGTCAAATAAGAAGCCTCCTTCAAATATTTTAACTCAAGTCAAGAGTTCTCTGGATGACTAAGAACAAAAAAATAAAAAAAAAAATATATATATATAGGAGTGTCCCAATCAAACAGATGATTTTTAGCCTACGTGCCTCTGGCGAATTTTTTTAATATTTGACCAATATTTTTTTAAAAAGCTCTTTGTTGTTTATACACATATATTTTTTTCCACTTTTGTTATAATAATAAAAACACTAGCAAAAGCGGCAGCAATAACTAAAAAGTACATACATATATGTGCATAAATACGAAACAAAAACGCAACACACAAAAAACAAAAACAACAATTTATCGTTATTAGTATTACTAAGTAATATTTTAAGAATAATTTCGCGCTTTTGTTTCGTTTTTAGCCTCCCGTTTTTGTTTGTTTTTCTTGGTGGCCAGCATTGTGCGGTTAAAAGCAAACAAAACATGAATTTTTATTTACCATTTAAACCGGCACACATCATCAACAGATAGCAGATATATATATATATATATAGTAAACACACACACACTTGAGCGGACATTTATGGGAATTAAAATGTAAAATTGAGACAGCATATGGTAAGTGGAGGTAAATCTGCTACGTTTGTATTATTTTTTTTGTAATTATCAAATATTATTTTAGTTAATTTGTATTTTTTTTTAAATATCAAATGTTATTTTAGTGAATATAAATTAATATAATATAAATTAACTTAAATTTAAACGTAGCAAATTACCTATATATTCATACATAAATTAAACCATATTTATATTTATTAACACATGCAGTATTAAGTATTTAAAGTATAATTATTAAACATAAAGTAATATTGAAATATTATATTATATTTAAATAAATTTAGTATTGAGCAATTTCGATTGAAAAAACAACCCTTAAGCTCCAGAATTTAAGTTTTTTACTAATTTGCAAGGAAAAATTTGTATTTTTTAAATTGATTTATTGTAAACAAAAAATAAGCTTAATAAAGTCAAAGATAATAAAAGTTCAAAATTAATTAAGTGACCCCATTGAATTAATTGGAAATTAATTAATTTAGTTTAATTAATGACCTTATTTAATCAATTTTAAATTAATTAATTTAGTTACAACAATTTATAAGTCAAAAGCTACACTATTAATACTTATGTTTTATATAAGTATAATATATAAAATATATTTAAATATTACTTAACGAATTATTTATTGATTAAGCTTGCAATTTCCATATATTAATTATTATTATTTACAATATTTTAAATTATTAAATAACTATTACTTGTCTTGTAAGAGGTATCCAAATGGGCGTCTACTTGCCACAATTTGAGTTCTAATAGAATTATATATATATATTTTTTTTTTCTTTGCGTATCTTTGGCGCCAGTTATCTGACCACATAGGCCAGCACCAACAACAATAACAACAACATTGACAACTACAATAATAATAAGAAAACCAACAACAACAACAGCAGCAACAAGTGGCCAGCAGCGCGCTGCGGCACTATTATAAACATAATTTATCAACAATTTACATGCCAAGTCCAAGGCGTTTGTTAAGTGTTATTAAAAAATTACAAGCCTACAAGTACGATGCGATGTGTGTTTGTGTGTGTTTGTATATAATTTCCCCGGCCTCATGAATATGCAAGAGGAAAATTGCAGCCAGAGAGTTGGCTTTTCTTTCCAATCATAAACGAATACTAGTCCCAAGGATGCAGTCGGGGCAACGCCGTGCAATGTTGTTGCTGGCAGAGATTTTCAATTGAAAATTGCCCACTAAGGCTGGGTAATTATCCCCTCCTAAAGATATATATTCACAATTACATACCGGATCGGCTAAGATTGAATCGCAGTTCGATAATAGCTGCTTTTATTTCGTCTTTGAATGAGAATAAATAAACAAAAGATTCACAGACTGCTGGCTGCATGGAAAATTTCGCAAATAATTTGAGAAGAAGTTGCCGTTATCTTCTTATGGGAATGGAAAACTTTTTAGAGACCGTTTTTCGGTATAGCCACATTTTTGTTCCTGTTGCTATTTTGATAAAATAAGTAAAATCTTATCTAAAAGTTGAAAAAGCCCAAGTTAAGCATATCTTAAATATTTAAATGTGGCATTAAGATTTAACTTTTATTTATGTAAATTTATACTATATATTATCTAGTAATAAAATGTAATATATTTTTTATATATAAATATAATAACTCTGCCTTGTTATAAAAAAGCTCTCACTTAATTTAATTCCCTCATTAAATGCCTGGTGACTTCTAACCAATTTTCTGTTGTAAAATATATATAGTATATCGGTGACAGCTTAATCATTCCATCAATCAATCATACCTTGGAAAAAGTCAGTTGTTAGGAAATTACTAAATTACATTTACATTTTTTTTTTAAATTCCATTACTTCAGTGATAATATAGACAAACTTGTAATTATTTTGTTTTATAAAGAAATGTTTGGGCAATTATTTAAAATGTTTAAGAAGGAATAAATTTAACTGTCTGTATTCAAAATTATTTCAGAATTGGTCGTTCATTTTTTACAACGGTGTTAATTTTTTTAGAATTATTTTAATTTAAGAAAAACATTTAAGAACATTGGTTTATTAAATAAAATATGTTTAGTGGATTTATTTAATTAATAATGAAAATATTTATAAATTAGAAAAGTTGATTAACATTTAATTTAGAATGAACACCCAAGACTTGAGTTAAAAATGAACACATTTAATATGATAAATATATTTTTTTCAACTATAATTAAATGTTAAAATTCTAAAATATTTTTTGCAACTATATTTAAATGCTTACATTCTATTAAACCCGTTTTCATTGTAATATGTTGTGCAGATTCTGCAATTAATATAAAATATATAACAAAAAAATTAATAAAACCGATTGAAGTTGCCCGCAAATGGCATTCTTCGCAGCCACTTGACGAGCAATGATCGCATATTTTTTGGAGATCTAAGATTTGGAATCTGAAATCTAGTTTATATATATATATATATGGATTTTGGTATACGGAATATGACTTGAATGGAATTTATGGCGTATCTTGAAGCATTTGGCACGTGGGTGAGCGACCGACCGGCAAATGCGGAAGCGTCACTTGACGATGGCCAAATATGAGCTCTGAGTTCTGGATTCCGTATCTGTGGCTGTGGCTGTGGCCCGTATATGTATATGTATCTGTATCTGTGGCTGTATCTCGCAGCGAGCATCTGCAGTGCCTCATAATCATTCAAGTGGGTGTCTTCAACATGAATGAAATGGAATTGGAATCGGAATTGGAAGAGCAGCAGCCACTGGCGGCCACACAAAAATCTCGTTCAGTCACTTTGCGAAAAGCACTAAACAGTACAGAACCGAGACCAGCACAGATACAGATACCGAGTCCAGAGATTCAGATACAGATACAGATACAGCAGCAGCAGTAGCAGCAGCGCTCAGTGCTCTGTACCTGTATCTCTGTATCTGTATCTGTATCTGTATCCGTGTATCTGTGCGGCTGCAGAGCAATCGAATCAAGAGACAAACTGGGTAATTGGTTCATTATATAGTAGAAGCCAACGACATCCGCTCGTTAATGTAAATTACACAATAGTTTCGAATCACTTTTTTTCTTCGTTTTTTTTTTTTTTGAATTCTTATTATTATTATTTCCTTTTCTTTTTAGTTCAATTCTTATCCTTTGCAAGTTTATTTTTGGAGGGGAAACTTATAAATATAAGACAGGATATATTAGTTATTAATATATAATTATTTATAACATTTTTTCCGAGAGGTATGAGGACTCAAAAATACGTAAAATTATGACAGGTTATTGAAACAAAAATAATCAATTTAATAATCCGAATTTTCCTCATAATTTCCTCATTATTTATAAAAAAATAGTATTTATAAAATTTCTTGAGCTTTAAATAATATTAGTATTAATTTTTTTACGCTCAAATCATTTTAATATTTTGCTGGGATCCATCCTGAAGTTGTTTTTCAATGAATCAATGCTTATTATTATTAAATTCTAAACAATAAACAAGATTGACTAAAAGATCTTAAATTTCCCTGAGAATCGTAAGCCGTACGTTTCCTCAATTTGTTTATGAATGAATGATTATTATTTTTGAATTCAATAAACAAGTGTGGCTAAAAGATCTTAAATTTCCCTGACAACCGTAAGCCTAAGCGGCGTATAAACAAGCTTATAAACAATTAAATCTGATCTCAGATTTCCATTGAAATCAAATCTAATTTTCTACCTCGAACTTCTTTGGCGGCAGTCCACTAAATAAACAGACAAAAAACAGGAGACCTAAACTTTATAAACAATAACCGATTCCCGTGGGATCCGAGAGAACCACAAGCAGAAGCAGAATTATCTTAACAAGCCTATATAGATCGAATTACCAGACAAAATAAAGAACTTTATAAACAGTAAAAATTTGCTAACGACGAAGGAACCAACTATTTAGATTAAATTATTTGTAAACAATAAAAGCAAACTTCAAATTTCTCAAAGGAGTCAGTTGGCAAGCAGATAACAAAAGTATCGAATTAACAGCCGATTAATAATCGAGTTGAGTTCAAAGTTTCTCGATTCTCGAATTTCAGCTTGATCTAAAAATCATAATTCCCGCCCTGCTCTCCTCCTCCCCCCTCTATACTTTCCAGTCCAGATGTAAACACACACAGTCTGGAAACTTTCCATTAGTCCGGCCGATCGGAGATAACGGCGAAATATAATGCTCTGGGCAAGGGAAAATAATAAAACTATATGCTATCCCGAGATCAATTAATGCGGAAAACTAGAAAAATCTATATAGAAAATGCCTGATAGAGTGGCACTACTGTAGTCGAAATTAATATAAATATATATATATATATATGTATAATATATGTCTGATTTTATTTATTTATTATTATGGTGCGAAAGAGAGTGTACCGACCGCTGATCGTTGATCGTCCAGCGTAAGAGAGTGCTTAAGAGATCAAGAGCGAGGGGGGCGCACACACAACGAGAGAGGGAGAGATAGAGAGGAGAGCGCCTGCTGATAAAGCAGTACCATCAGAAACAACAACAACAACAACAATAGCAAAACAAATACAATGCGAATTATCAGTGGACTCTGCGTGATATGATTATCAAAAGGTTTCTTGTACGTAGTTGTTGTTGTTGCTGCTGCTGCTGCTGCTGCGGCTGCTGGCAACGGCATTTCTCGTTATATATATATATATATATATATATATATATATATATATATATGTATGCATATATACGCACATAGCCCCGCGTCGATACATATGAATTTGGAACAGTTTATTCATCCAATACATATATATGTATATACATTTTTAAGACATTTCCAACGTGCTTTGTGATAGCAGCCACAAAACAATAACAAATAGCGACAACAAACAACAAAATAATGAAATGAATAAGTAAATATAAAGTCATAGAAGCCACTTGATTTATTACTCATTGATTTATTAATTAATAACTTAATATATGGGGTGCTAAAGAATGGTATCTAATTTACTGAATTTTATATTTTACTTTATTAAGTTCTTAGATTGAATTATTTGCATAAATTTTAATTAGGAGAAATGTCATTCCTTTTGGTAATCCAAAGTTAATACTTATTCTTGGAAAGTTTCGATTAGTGAACACACACACACACTCAATTGGGTTTCTCTTGTTGGATAACAAAGGTCAGGCTATCCGGCTTCCCAGAATTTTGTTATCATTATTATTCCCACTCATTATTCCCCATTACTTCTTCTCTCAAGTTTTCGACGTTTCCCTCTTCCCTTCCCATGCACAGCATCTCCCCCTCCTCCTCGCAGTCAGAGAGCACACCTCTAATGCAACACAGAGCCACTAGCGTAAAGAGGGGCTTTTGTTAGTTAATATTTAATAATTAAATCTAACAATTAAGTTAATAGCATTGCACAGAAATTATTTATCATTTTAATATCAAGTAATATCAAACTTTTTAAAGAATTCTAACTCTTTAATTGTTTTGTACCAATAAAAATATAAAAATTAAAAGAATAAAAACAAATAAGGGAGACGGAAACAGGTGTGAGTTGAAAATGTCGAACTTTTGACCCCCTATGGCCCCCCGCCGTCCCTCGCACATATGCACATATGCACATAGATTGTAAAAAGCTAACAACTCCCACTGCAAAAAGTTCACTTTCATTGATAAACTCGGCGGCTATTCACTTGCTCTCTGCTTCTGCTTCTGCTTCTGCTTTTGCTTCTGCTGCGCTTCTCATCTAAATCTTCGCCATGCAAATCCAATTGGATTGTCATCTACTTTACTTACGTTATTCTCGCTGGGTGCGTGCGTTTGCGCGTGTGTATGTGACATCAATCAGCATCGCTCTGCTGTTTGTATTATTCTTGCTGCTGCGCTGCTTTTAATTTTATTTATTTTTTGTTCTCCTCCTTCTTGTTGTTGTTGTTGTTGCTCGACAATTGAAGCTAAAACATTAAACTATAACTTCCTCACAAACACACACAGGCACTGCTCTCTTGCTCCGCACTAACAGTTGATGCACTCTCGACGAAAACAACGGAACACAAAAAAAAAAAGAAAAAAACACACTCTCGCACACAACAAATTCAATTGATTATTAAAACTTATAATAATTTGATAAAATGCGAATGTACATCGTACATGGAACTAGCACAAGGAGTTAACTGTTATTAATTATTTAATTAACTTATATGCGCTTATAAAAAAATGTGCAAAAAAATAACTATATTGATTGGCCGATTTTAATCGCGATCACTTGATTTTAACTAAATTCACCTGCGCGTTTCACTTTTTGTTTCATTTTACCGACTCTTTGTATCGTTTACTTTTTGTGTTTTATGTTCTGGGCCTTGGTTCTGCCTCGTTTCTTTTTTCGCGATATGCACGCTGCAAGCCGCCAACACAGAATGAAAATGAAAATTTAAAAATGAAGCGTGCGCGTTCAATTGCTGATCAGTGCTGGCGGACTGGAGAATTTATTCATTGAATTTATTAATGGAAGCTGCAGAACTATAACAAAATATGTTCAGGGAAACTAACTGAACTATATTCTATATTTTAACTAAACTAGAAAAACTTCTTTCAAGTCTTAAAATAAGCAAAGTCTAAGGCTTTTTTAGTTTTTTCGTTATTTTTAGCTACTTGTTTTCTTCGCCGCTTTAGCTACTGACACCGCTGCTGCTGTTGCCTCTGCGCTCTCTACCGATCTGGCTAATGCGCGCTCCCACTCTCGCTCTCTCACTATTGCACGCTTCCACGCCCTCTCTTCGGCTTGGGTTAACGGCTTACTCTTCGGTGAACCCAGAGCCCGTGAGCTGCATTGCGGTACTATTTGCACGTAAACAAAGGGAAAAATAATATTTGAAACGCCTTGCTAATAAGTAATTTCGGACAGATGTCGAAAACCCTTGACTTGAAAACTTTAAATATAATATCGCAGCTTAAATTGCATTTACAACGCCTGCCTTCCCTCTTATTTGAAGTTACACCTGCGGAGAATGCTGTCAAAGAATAAAACTTAATCTTACATTTCGTTTCTGCAATTGACTGCATGTAGTTTGCAGCCTTTCAGAAAGAGAGAAAGAAATCCGGAAATTAAATATGAACTTGACTTTCAATATCCTGTACAATTCATTCATTGCCTTTGACCATGTTCCTCGTTGTCCTATTCAGTGTCAAATGTCAAGGCCAAGGCAGGACTGGATTTTAATTGAAATAAATTCAATTTCTGGATTATGCTTAAGGCAGCAAGGTTAAGGATATTTAGGGGAATTTTCTTTTGTTGTTTAATGTAACATGCAAAAGCCTTGTTCAAAAAGCTTAAAATATTATAAAGGTAATTTTGCAGGTATAAAAAGCATAGACTAAAAAACCCTTAAGAAATAAGTTTCTTAAAGTTGTAACAGGGAATTTGTTGATACGACTTTAAAGAGAAGTCAAGTTATTAAATTTTTTCTAAAAGTTGCTTAGTCATCTTTATGCTTAGTCATCACTTCACGACTTTTCACAATTAAAAACTGCCTAATTTCAATGTAAAATTAAAAGAAATAACTCAAAATGTGTACTTAACTGTTATTTTGGGAGTAAATAGTCCTGGCTCTTGGGGAAATCTTGTTACCGCAGCTCCTCCTCCTCCACGAGACCTTGGTCCTTGCTGCTTCCAACATCCAGTGTTCACTTCCAGGATGATAAATCCTCCGGACTCTGAGTGGGAGTCATCACAATGCATTATTCCACAGCTTTACTGCACTTGGTTATTAATTGTAACTAAAAACAGAAAATTGAATGAAAAAAAATTAAATAATTTCTGTGTGCCTTCTTCAAAGTGAAAAAAATTGTAGTGAAAAAATCTGACAGTTCTTCAAGGCCTACTAAGAGAAGTACAAAATATTACCAAAAAATCGAGCAATAGAAAATCGATATCCACGATATCGATTTTATGGCAGCACATTATCGACATTGTGACAGTTCTAAACCCTATATAAATGATTGTAGACCAAAATATATCCACTTTCTCATTGGAAGTCAGGAGCTCAACATCAACTTATTTATTTAGCTCCCGTGCAAGTTATTTATTTTATTTTAATTTTTATTTTGAACTTATTCCTGCACCTCGAACTTTATGTTGTAATTGATCCGTGGGCTTAGTATATATCACTATATGAGAAGCCAGCCAAAGAGTCCTTATTTCTTATTATTGTTAAATTTATTTTTTAATAAAATTACTAAATATTTATTAGTGTTATTGACCCGTCGGCTTAGTATATATCACTATATGAGAAGCCGGCCGAATTGTCCTTATTTATCTTGTATATTTTTTTTAAATTATTTATTTTGTTTAACGAAATTACTAAATATTTATTATCTTACCCGTCGGCTTAGTATATATCACTATATGAGAAGCCAGCCCAAAAGTACTTATATATCTGATTTTTTTTTTAATTATTAATTTTTTTTAAACAAAATTACAAAATATTTATTATATTATTGAACTGTCGGCCTAGTATATATCACTATATGGGAAGCCAGCCCAAAAGTCGTATTTATCTTATATTTTTTAAATTGTTTTTTTTTAGAGAAATTACTAAATATTTATTAAATTGTTATTGACCCGTCGAATAGTATATATCACTATATGAGAAGCCTGACGTCCTTATTTATTTTATTATTTTTTATCGATCATAAATGTAAAATAACTTATTTTTTAAGGAGGATGTATACATATGCAATATTTATATGGATATACTGTATATAGGATATATATACATAAAAAAAAACTACAATTTTAACACAATCTTTGTTTATTTACAAGCTTTTGACTTGTTTAAACATGTCTAATTAGTCCTTGTATTTCAACCCATTGGAAAAGGGAAGATATCTAAATTAAATAAATATGTATATATTTATATATCATATATACTATAAACAAACCCAATAAAAAAGTCAATGCATTCAACAATCTTTATTTATTTACAAGCCTTTGGACTTGTTGGAACATGTTCGTTCGCAGGGGTTAACTATTTAATATCTAATGTTTAATATTTAATACACAAAAAAAGGCACTAGGAATCGCCTAACCAGTTCCCTTAAACGTTATATTTTGTAATGTTTTTATTAAGTAACCAAAAAAAAATAGGGATATAATTTGTTCAGCAAGATTTGCCCCGTCCCCTTAAATTTAGTCCTTGAACTTGCCCAGCACAATGTCCTTGTAGAAGGGCACACAATTGAGGCGCACATTCAGCCTGGCGCACAGCAGAAAGATGCCCGATAGCTTCCTGTGTATGGAGTAGATCTCCTCGGGCGGCGGACACAGGCGATGCGCCACCATGGTGGGCACCAAGGCGGCCAGCCTCTCGGTGGTATTCTGCTTGCCGAAATCAAACTCCCCGTCGTAGCGAAAGATCTCGCCCAGAATCATCACCGCATCGATATGGGCCTGCTCCATTTGCTTCGTCTCGTAGCCGGTAAGGAAGCCCATCTGGCGGGACATCTCCAGGACGCCCTGCCTATTGTCATCGGCGGCACTCATGATCACCTGGCGATAGTTGCGGATGAACTCGTGCCGATAGAACCGCGTCGATCCAAAGTCAATCAGCATGAGGCGTCGACTCGGGGCATCGTAGAGGAAGTTGGACCAATTCGGATCCGTTTGCATGCACTCGATCTCGAAGAGCTCGCGCAGGCAGAGCTTCAGCACGGAGGCGGCGATGTGGGAGCGATGCTCGTAGCTGCAAGGAATATAAATATTAATATATATATAAATATAATAAATAAAGCCAGAGAGTGTTCCAGACTGTTTACTGTTGGGGTGAAACCTATTTTCAGCACTCACCTGAGGTCAAAGCACTTGTCAAGGGGAACGCCCGGCACCAGTTCGGTGGTGAGGACACTCGATGTGGTCAATTCGCGCACCACCTGCGGCACATAGTACTCCGGATAGGGTGAGATCATCTCACGGAACTTCTCCGTGTACTCCGCCTCGCGATTGTAGTCCACCTCCCACTGCAGCTCCCGTTTGGCCACACGCACCACATTGTCAATGAAGAAGCCCTGCGGGAAGACATCCCACACCTTGAGCATACCCACCAGATTATCGATATCACTCTCAATGCTCTGGGCCACGCCGGGATATTGAATTTTAATGGCCACATCCATGCCATTGGCAGCCAGGGTGGCACGATGCACTTGCCCAATGGAGGCGGCCGCGAAGGGTTTGTCATCGAAGCGACTCAAACGCTGACGCCAGTCGGCGCCCAGCTGGGTGTTCATCACACGTTCCACCTGCCAGTCGGGCATATAGTCGGCCGCCTGGCGTACCCGCTCAAAGGCCTTGGCCAGCTGCGGCGACACCACACTGGAGTCCTGAATACTCAGGATTTGGCCAATCTTGAGGGCAGCGCCGCGAACTTTGCACAGAGTGTCGACAATGCGTTCAGCATTGGCGGGACTGAGGAGAGCCTCGCGCATGCTGGTCGAGCCGCCAAGGCCCAGGGCACCCTTGGTCAACTCGTTGAGGGTGCCAATGCCAAGGCCGGCGAAGAGGCCACCAAAGGAGGCCATGCGTCCCAGGCGAGAGGAGGGAACCTTGCGCTGCTTGGCCACCTTGCTCAGTTCGGGCACATCCACGGGCTCTGGCTTAGCTCCTGCAACGTTGGCGGCAACCTTCTTCTTCTGGTTTGTCTTGGGCTGGGCGCCAGCCACAAAGCGCAGAACATTGTCCACGTATTGAGTGTCCTGGTCGATGACTCCCTTACTGGGTTTCTTCAAGGACTCCTTGGGCGCTTCCTCGTGAGGTTTATCATCCGTTTGACTGGTTTTGGTGGCTGGCGTACGCAGGCTGACACTGCGATCCTTGTGGCGTCGCTGCAGTATCTCCTCGAACTCCTGCAGCGTTATGGAGGATATATCCAGATTGGCAGCATCCCAATCAGGTCTTCCCGCCAGCGGCTGTGCTGATGCTGATGATGATGACGATGATGTTTTCTGCTCCGAAGCAGCGGGGGAATCGGTGATGCCTTCGCGTTGCGACATCTTCACTTGAGTTTCCAAAAGCGAACACAAACCCTTGGCCACGACGTAGCCACGCTCTCCCGTCTCCAGCACCGCCTGCTGCAGTCTCTTTAGCTCCTCGGTGGGATTCTGGCCAGTTTTGCGCAACGATTCGGCCGTCTGTGTTGCATTCTCGACGATCAGGTCGCGTATGCTCGAATTGCTCCATAGGTGACGGCCGTGGGCGAGCTGATCGCGCCCACATGCCTCCGCCACCAGCCGCAGGCCGCGCAGCAGCGCCGCTATTTCTTGAGCGGATCGCGACATTGCGTTACGTTCCGGTTTCAGCACGCCGTCGCCGCGAGCGTGGGTGAATCACTTGCTCGAAACGAAACTCGAGAGCGACGCCGATACCTGGGATGTGATGTCTTCCGCTGAGATCAGCCTCCGCCGCCAGCTGGGGGTTACGTAAATCTCCGAGTCTCGTACAGAAAATAGCGTTGAGAGCGACTGAAAATGTTACGAGTTTGAGGAAACGTCGCTGTCGCTGCTGCTGCTGCTACCCGGTGTTGTTTTTGCCTTCTTTCGACTTTTTTATTCTCTTTTTCGTAGAAGCCGCAAAATCAGCTGTTCAGCCCGGCCAGTGATGCCAGATTAGTGATGCCAGATCGACTTTTTTGGCTTTACTTTTGAGCTTTTTTTTAGCTTATTTTTATAAATTTTTCTTCGTTAATTGTATAATTATTTGTAAACAATTAATAAATCAATCAATGGCAAAATATGTGTACTAGTTTATGGTACATTAAAATTTAAAAACAATAATTTCTTTAGATATTATGTGAGTCTCATATATGATTTGACGGAAACTTCAGAAAAAAATATTTAAAATTAGCTTTTTTTAAAAAAAAAAAAAAATGGTTGCAGCTTTTCAATAAATAATTTATACATATAATTTTTTTCCGCTTCTTTTTAGAAGGCATTACAAACATAAATATTGTAAGTGCTATGTTTCTCATACAATAAGTAAAAATTTTAAAAGTATGTTTTAAAAAAGCAGCTTACATTTTTAGAACAATATAAATAATTTTAAAAGCAGTGTAATTATTTATAACATTATAAATAATTTAGCTAAAAATTTTAAAATGATTTTTATTGTTCTAAATAATTCAAATTCTTATTTTGAACATTATAAATTATTTTAAAATTTTGAAATAATTGTATAAGATATTTTTTAGAAGCTATTTCTTAAAATATTTTTTATATATTTTTATATATGTTATTAATTTAAATTCTATAACAAATAAAATTCATCTTTTTACTTTTCCATCAATATTTTTATTATAATTTATAACAAAATAGAAAAAAAATCTTCAAAAATCTATTTTTGTGCCTTTAATACAATTCAAATTAAATAGTGTTATAATTAAAATACAAATCATAATTAATTACCAACCTAAACCCATTTTAGCAATAAATTAATGTACCACAATCGTTGCTTGTTTGGGATAAGTTAATATAACATACGAATGATTAAATTATGAGTTATTTTAATTAAATTAAAGCACACTTAAGTACAAAGTGCGGAATAACGAAATTACATCATAATTTCTCCACGAATTTAAGCACTGTCTTCCATCAAGTCATCATTATATTTATAAAAACCTTCTATATATTACGTATATATAAAAAATTGTTGACTAGTCTTAAGCTATACAAACAATTGCACTACAGCCACGCGACAGGCACAGGGGGGGGCGCTTTATTAGTTAATTTCTGGAGGAGATTTCACAGACTGAATGTCTATTTCCTGGGCAGGCGGCCGGCACGCTCGAGGGTGGGATCCTCCAGTTCCCAGGCGGGCCTATAGCCACCCGATTCACCCGAATCAGAATCACAGTCGCTGGCGGTGTTGCAATCACAGTTATCGCATTCCGTGGCAGGCGGACGTCGCAGATGCGGATTGGGAATCGTGTTGGAGCGATTGCCAACGGAGGTATAGCCCCTATCGTACAGGCTGCAGTAGGGCACGTCGTTCAGGTGGATATAGTGCCAGACGTCGTGGTAGCTCCACTCCAGCAGCGGATTCAGACGCATCATCGGAGGCCAATCGTTGTCCGTGGGCTGCAAAGCGGTAAAGAGTGAGAGAGAGATATAGTATTAAAGGTTTTAAAAATCGTTTAGAAAGGATTCATTGTTAACATATTAAACATTAAAGTAAAAGGAATGATTACACTCTCGCTCACATTATTGTACATGAGACTTGTAAGTACTTAGGCGTGGTTAGATAATCCAAATAATACCATTTCCGTATAATAAGCTCTTATCTGTGGTCAACCAACGTGACATTTCAAAAAACAATATCAGTGTGATAATTAAAAAAATATAAAAAAGGTTAAATTCATGCTTGGACAAGCAAATAATTATTTAAAATAAAATACGTTATAAATTTATGAAAAACAATCACTAGGATAATATACAATCACATTCTTTATCAATTTATGATAATTTTTTGTAAATCTACTACTAGAACCGGTGAGGAATTATAAGAAGGCAAACTTTAGACCTATTCCTAGTTGTCTTAATTTCCTTAATTTACTTTTTCATCATAGAAACACACTTTTTTTCCTACATAATGCTTAAACTTTTTAGAATTAACAAAAAATATCAAAATATTAATAATGTATAGTTAATTTTATGTGAAAGTTTGAAATATGTAAATAAATAGAAACGAAAATAACATTAATCGACAATTTACCGATAAATTGACGATATTTTCTAAAAGATAGATATTCACCGCTATATTGATATAGATAAAACACACCACACTTATCTCCTCCCTGTAACCATCCCTTGTACTTCATATTCACCTGCATGGGCGCCAGATTTTCACAATATGGATCCGTATTCCTGCTGCCCACAAACACCGCCCGAATGCGCGGCATATCCGCCGCCATATGGGTGAGCGCCTCCTTCAGCGATCCCTCGTACTCCACCAGCTTCACCCGGTAACTGCTGACGCAGCGTTCCACAAAATCATCGATTTCGACGAATGAATCACCGGACTTGATGTACAGCATGGGAATGTCGCCGCTGGAGATGCCCTCCTGGCGCAGGTAGCGCATCAATAGGTCCAGCAGCACGGTGCAGTCCTTGCCGCCGTTAAAGCATAAGATTAACTCCTCCACGCCATAGATTTGCAGGGTCTGCGAGAAGAACTCAAAGGCCTGTCGTTGGCGCTCCTCGATGCGCTGCCGATCCTCGATTTTCAATCCTCTGGAATGCTGCTGCTGTTGCTGTTGGGGATCCTTCTTTCCCTGCCCATCCGAGGGATCCTCGGGAAACGTGCTCGACATGCTCCTCGTTTTGAGAGCAAACAACTGTGGGGACTTCTTCGGTGGAATAACAACTGCTGCGGGCGTAGTCGTTGGCTGGCGTTGGCAGTGGTTCATCGTGCTCATTTGGAGGTAGTGACAGTTACGGCGCGGGGAGCGTGGCCGGGTCCGGGCCAGCAGAAGCAGCGACGAAGACCTCACAAGCTGTGAAAAGTCTACAATTAATCACTGAAAATCTCTACCGTATGGGGCAAACTTTCACCCAAAATAAATATACAACAAATGCAGGAGACCGTGTGCGTGTGTGTGCGTGTGCGTGCGTGTGTGTGCGTTGGTTTTATGTAACCTTTTGAGGGTCAAAAATTAAAGTTAAAGTTTGTAATTGACGCTGCTGCTACTGGCACAGCGGTCGCCGTTCAACTGACTTGGCTTATCAGCGCCAGCCGAAATTACATCACGTTCGTATCGAAGAAATGAGCTTCGAAAGGCAACAACAAATAGCAAAAGCAAAAAAAACACAATGAAAGAAAAAAGCGCAACACGAAATAAAAACCTAACAAGCACTCACACACACGCATGGCGAGCACATGGCAACCGCATTTTGAGACTCACCCAACCGCGAAGTTGCATGTGTGTAGGTGCAATTATTGACACATTAAACTATTTTCTCCTGCTGCCAGCAATATAATAATTATTCCATATTGCTATTTAGTATTCCGTGCAACTGTCTTTTGTATTCGTTTTGGGTTTTCCTTTTTCGCTGGCACAACAACAACAACGGGATAGCCGCAAAAACAAATGCTCGAATGTTCGTCGTTGTCTATCAACAGTCAGCTGTGCGCCAATCGCCTATCGATAACACTCGCTGACAGCGGGAAAAAGGTTAGAGCACCGAAAAATAGCCAAAAGCTTGGCGAGGGAAAACGATTTAAATTTAAATTTAAACAGGCGAAAAATCAGGCGAAATAAATGTAATAAATGTAAAAAAAAATACGGAATATGTTTAAAAATAGTTATAAGTTAAAGCAATTAAAGAAATAAATAAAAAATGTGTATCATAGAAAGGAAGCATTAAATATATTAAATTAAGTTTGAAAACTTTGAAACAAAAATAATAAATAAAATAGAAAGAAAGAAAATTATAAATAAAAATATAAAAAAATGAATAGCAAATAAAATAAAAGTATGAAATAAAGGAAAGTTAAGAGCTTAAGAGTTGCAAAAATATTATTATATTATTATGTGACTATATAAATATTTAAGTTATTTAATAATTCTGTAAACATTAATAATTTTGTAATAGAAGACGTATACACATTTCAAATAATTTTACTTGCAACTAGTTTTTTTCATAATTTTATTTTACATTTAACAAATTAGTGTGCTTGTTTGTTTAACAACAACAAATAGTACAATACAAATTTAAATTCTACACATACATACATACATATAACAAATGGGCACTGTTGGCGTTATTCTGGGTGTGTTTTTTCTTTTTTGTAAATTGTTGTTTTCTTTTCACAGAGGAAACACTTAAATTGGGTATTTCTTCAAATGCAATTTACTCTTGTTGCATTTTTGGAGAACATTCCCTTTATAAAATAATTTTCTTTAACTGCAGTTAGCATATTTATGAATATTAAATGAAATGGTTTTAAAATATTATTATTTGTTTATGAATATTAAATAAAATATTCAATTTTTAAAATATTATTATTTGTTTATAAATATTAAATAAAATATTCATAAACAAATAATATTTTAAAACCAAAGTATCCAAAAAGAATAGGGATTTGGAATCATACAAAAATCCGAAAAAATAATTTAAAGAAATATTTTCGTATCGAATTAATATTTAAACATTTTGCCACAGAAATTTTTATATTTCTTAAACCAATTTAAAAGGCAACACTTAGAATTCGACACAATTTTAGACCTTTAAATACACAATTTACAATGATTTTGAACCCCGAAATTTTGTGTTGCCTACTTTTAGATGCCTTTGCAATTGATTTCAAATCTGCAGCGATTTCTATGGCATTCCTATTAATTTTTCTTGTAAGCCTCAATTTTAGGTATTATTTTAAAATGATTATCCATTTCAAACCCTATCAAAAAACCCCAATTTGTAAGCATTTTCCTCTGTTCTCCGCCTGGTTTCCCACAAAACCCTAGACATCAATGTTGTCCAGAACGTTGTCGATGAGACCCACGACCTTCTGGCGAAAGCGTCGATTCTGCTTGCCGCTCATCTCCTTGAGATATGGATGCAGGCTGATCAGAAAGGAGTAGTCGGCGTCGGGCGAGGGAATGGGCATGGGAATGGCACCCGGTGGCAGTCCACCCAGAGCTGGCGTCGCCGGTGGCGGCGGTGGCGTGGACATCTTGTGGTGCTGCAGATGCTGATGCTGATGCTGATGGTGACCACCGACGGCGTTGTTGCCCTTGAACCACTGCGTCAGATCCTGCCAGTCCATGTGGCTGCCTAGAGCGGCAGCAGGCACAGTGACCAGCGACTGATGGGCCACGATCTTGTCCAGCTGTGGATTTGTATTGGTTGCGGGGTGCGGATGTGGATGGGGATGCGGCGAGGGCTGCTCCACTTTGATGGCTTGCAGGCGCAGCGGCAAACAGGCGGTGGGCGGGGCACGATGCTGTTGATCCTCCTGCTCCTCCCGAGAATGGTTAACCACCACCTCTTGCTCCTCCGCCTCGGAAACCTGCACATCCAGTGGCATTTCCTCTTCGCTTTCTTTGGTCGTCTCCTCCTCCTCCTCCCCCTCTTCCTCCTCCACGTTATCCTCCAGCTGATCGGCCGGCGAAGGAAACTGATTGCTTCCGCTTCCGCTTATGGGCTTCCGGAGCACCATTCCGGCCGTGGTCAGGGCCGGTGTCAGTGGCTTGTGACAGGACCTGGACTTGGTGTAGGGTATAAGGAACTGCAGGTACTTGGACAGGTAGTACTTGCGCTTGCCGCGACCAGTTTGTGTGCGCGCCAGCTTCAGGGATCGCAGGAAGCTGCTACGGATGGTGCGCCATCGTTCGCGGCAGTTGCGTACTGGTAAATATAATTAAGAGATTTTAATTGAGAGTTTTAATTAATAAATATTTTTATTAGGAAAGTTGTCCCAAAATTTGAATAAAATTCATTAATAAACATGGGAGTTATCAGGAAAAGGAGTTAAAATATATCTATCTCTTTCTTGGGTTTGAGTCTGCGCTAAAAACTTTCTTTTTCTTTGCTTTCTTTTTTGTTTTCTCTTATTCCTTTATTTGCAGTGTATTTGCCAAGTGCAGCAATTGCTGAAAACTTAATTGACTGCAGCAAATGCAAAATGCAAATGCAAAATGCAAAGTCAAACGCAAAAGCAAAGGCTACGCGCGACACAGTGACACACACACGTCTCTGCTTATAAACACAGAAAAACGGGGAAAAAAGAGACATCAAAAATTGCATTCACAAATGCACTCACACTGGCACACAAAAGCTTGCATCATAGATGCACACACGCACACACACATTAAACACAAAATGAGCACGCAATTTGGAAGCGAATAAGAAGCAGAGGAAACCGATTGGAGAGTTTGAGCGGAAAGAGGGTGAGCTTTCCGTTATTACCCGTGTCCTTGATCTCATTGGCCACCTGCTGCCAGGCACGCTGCACCTCCTCCTTCTTGCTGTAGCCGGGATGCGTGTAGTTCCACAGACAGGGTTCGCTTTCGACGAACTGAACGAAGCGCACGTTGAAAACGGGATCGTCCTTGCGGGCCATTTCGGCCCAGCACATGCCTCCCGTTTCCGGCTCTCTCTTTCTCTCACTCTCTCTCTTTTGATTGCTCTTTGCTTTCTTCCTTAAACGGGATCTAGCTAGATGCAGCGGTAAATTACAGCACAGGAGGGAAGCGCGAACTTGGACCCAGGGAAGAGGGGCGTCGCAACGTCGAGACGCAACAGGGAGGGGGGCGGGCGTGATAATAAATGTGTTTGAAAATGCGCTGCAACAGCAACAAACTACTACTGCTCGCAGCAACCGCACAACGAAAACTGAGCGTGAAAATCCAACTGCGCGCAAATTGCAAATTGCAAATAGCAAATAGCAACAAAAGCTGCAGCGCAAACACTTTATGCTGGCACGCCAGTCAGCTAGCGCAGTGCAGCAGCAGCAGCAGCAGCAACAACAAGTGGCGGAGGTTTTAGGGTTAAACTATGACGAATTATCGATGACCTGTAAATAATATAAGTAATTAAAAAAAAAAATAAATCATTTACAAATGGATATGGGAAGCCTATATTTCATATCATAATTAATTTTAAATATTTAAATTTATATATTACATACTTATTTTTTTTAAAAGTTTAATTAATTATATTAATATTAAATATAGAAATAAATATCTATAAAAATCACATTTGATTTGAAATCAATTAAAATTGTGCATTAAAGTATGCTACATAAAATGTTTTTTACTTCAACCATTTTAATTAAGATTTCAATAAAAACAAGTTATTTAAATAATTTTAAATTAATATTAAAAATTATGCATTTAAATATCTTTATACCCCGCTTAACCCACCGATTGTCGCATGCAGGGTATCTTGAAGAAAAAAAAAACTCAACAGCGAACACAACAGCTGCAGCAAAATTTGCAATAAAAATTGTATAAGCTATGCTATTCAAATGCAGCATTTGCAACGCAAGCTTCGTTTTATGTGTGTGCTTGTGTCTTTCTATGTGTGTGTGTGTTTGCAAAAAAAGCTTTGTATTTTAGAAACGATGACGTCACAGGCTGCATTTGTTGCATGCGATAGAAAGTAATGTAAAGTAAAGCAAAGCAAAGGCAAGCCAAAGCAAAGCAAAGGCAAGCCAAAGCAAAGCAAAGGCAAAACCAAATGCAAACAAACACAAAGCCAAGAGGTTGCAAAGGCAAAAGCACTGAAGAAGCCTCAGCAACTGCAGCTTTCCTGCTGTATTTTGTGTGCAAAAAAAAATTGCATAGCATACTTTTGGAGCGAATTAAACATATTTAATAAAATATTTAATTGTTACTACAACAAATTATAAATATTTTTTATATATATGAAGGAAATTAAAAAATAAAAGAATGCTACCAAAGGCTACAGGTCAAAACTTGGAAGTTTGAATTTTCTTAATCAAATTTTCAGGTTTAATAAGGTTTTAAACCCATTATTAAATTTATTAAAAATATTTATAAAGCCCAATAATGGCTGTAACTGCTGTCCATATCAGTCGCATTATATTAATATCATGTTCAGAGAGTTGACCAACTTTGATATCGACTTTGGCCACGATTCGTGTCTGGCATTTCAATTATAACCAGAGACATAAAGGTTTTTTGTATTTTGTCATCCGATTTTACATTGGTTTGTCGGTTGCTAACTTGGTGGGTTTCCAAGTAGGACAGTAAAACCTTTAAACAATTTTAATAATATTTATTTACACAAATTTAAAATGAATTTCAATTTAAATTCATTTTATTTAATTTATTTATCAGGTAAAAGCAGAGAAACTCCCGTCGACTTGTCTGATTAGAACTTATTTTTAACACCACTGTAGTGGATTTTTATCAGTAGCTCGTAAATGTTGAATGGTTATGCCAGTTTCATTAAATCGTTTTATTATTGTATTATTATATGTGATTCAGTCTGATTGCCTCGGGTACAGTATATATTGACTATGGAATAAAGGCAAAGAAACTATTATATAAAAATGATAAAGATTTTAAAAAATGTGATGAATTTATATTTATTTCATTATAATTCATAATATAATATTTATTTCTTCATAATTTATTTTCTGTACATTTTCCAGAAGTTATAAATTTGTAGGCCGTTTTTATACCTTCTATAGCGGGAAATTATCGTCTATTGAGCGGGGTATTGTAAGTGAAGGAAACATTTCCGACCCTATAAACCATATATATTCTTGATCAGCATCAAAAACCGAATCGATCTGGCCATGACCGGGAAGAAATAAATTTTTATAAATTTTTTCAAAAAATTTTAAGGGGTTACGTCGTAAAAATTAACAAAAATTGGGCAAAAATTAAGATACTGAGTTTTGAATGCAGAAAAATTCTCCTATAAAAACTAAGAAGAAAAAACCAAACCACAGTGAAATCGGTTGTGTTTAACCCAAGTTATGATCAAAACACCATTGAAGAGTTTAGCAATTTTTAGACCACTTTTAAACCTTCTATAGAGGGAAATTTTCGACTTTTGAGCGGGGTTTTGTAAGTAAAGAAAACATTTCCGACCCTATAAACCATATATATTCTTGATCAGCATCGAAAACTGAATCGATCTGGCAATGACCGGGAAGAAAAAAATTTTTATAAATTTTTTCAAAAAAATTTAAGGGGTTATATCATCAAAATTATCAAAAAAATTTGCCAAAAATTAGATATTGAGATTTAAATGCAGAAAAGTTCTCCCGTAAAAACTATGAAGAAAAAACCAAACCAGACTGAAATCGGTTCATTTTAAGCCGAGTTACGCTCAAAAAACCATTGAAGAGTTTAGCAATTTTTAGATCATTTTTAGACCTTCTATAGAGGAAAATTATCGTCTTTTGAGCGGGGTTTTGTAAGTAAAGGAAACATTTCCGACCCTATAAACCATATATATTCTTGATCAGCATCGAAAACTGAATCGATCTGGCAATGACCGGGAAGAAAAAAATTTTTATAAATTTTTTCAAAAAAATTTAAGGAATTATATCGTCAAAATTGTCAAAAATTTGCCAAAAAATGTATTTCGAGTTTTGAATGCAGAAAAGTTCTCCCGTAAAAACTATGAAGAAAAAACCAAACCAAACTGAAATCGGTTCATTTTAAGCCGAGTTACGCTCAAAAAACCATCGAAAAGGTTAGCAATTTTTAGACCATTTTTAGACCTTCTATAGCGGGAAATTATCGTCTTTTGAGCGGGATATTGTAAGTAAAGGAAACATTTCCGACCCTATAAAGTATATATATTCTTGATCAGCATCGAAATCCGAATCGATCTGGCCATGACCGGAGAGAAATACATTTTTATAAATTTTTTCAAAAAAATTTAAGGAATTATATCGTCAAAATTGTCAAAAATTGGCCAAAAAAATGTATTTCGAGTTTTGAATGCAGAAAAGTTCTCCCGTAAAAACTATGAAGAAAAAACCAAACCAGACTGAAATCGGTTCATTTTAAGCCGAGTTACGCTCAAAAAACCATCGAAAAGGTTAGCAATTTTTAGACCATTTTTAGACCTTCTATAGCGGGTAATTATCGTCTTTTGAGCGGGATATTGTAAGTAAAGGAAACATTTCCGACCCTATAAAGTATATATATTGTTGATCAGCATCGAAATCCGAATCGATCTGGCCATGACCGGAGAGAAATACATTTTTATAAATTTTTTCAAAAAAATTTAAGGAATTATATCGTCAAAATTGTCAAAAATTGGCCAAAAAAATGTATTTCGAGTTTTGAATGCAGAAAAGTTCTCCCGTAAAAACTATGAAGAAAAAACCAAACCAGACTGAAATCGGTTCATTTTAAGCCGAGTTACGCTCAAAAAACCATCGAAAACGTTAGCAATTTTTAGACCATTTTTAGACCTTCTATAGCGGGAAATTATCGTC
>VNJU01008087.1:0-13309 GCA_008042675.1 Drosophila seguyi
CTAAAGTTTCGGAACTATTGGTGGCATTAAGGGAAAAATTAATATTAATAAAAAATAAATTCAGCCTTCGGATAGAAATTCCGACTATAGTAAACACTCCATTTACAATAAATGGTAATGACGAAAGCACTGACTCAGACGAAGAAAATACAACTGTAGTCGAGGAAGACATTAAAGAGGAAGATCTTCACAATCTAACTATACCAGCAACACTAGTGCTGAAGGAAGAAAATACTACAAATAACGCAGTTGACTCAGAAAATACCTTAACCATGGCAGAAGAAGCCCAAGCCATTAGGTCTTACATTAAGGAAGTCGCTTGCGCAGTGCCAGAATTTGCTGGACAAAAGATAAATTTACAACGATTCATTACGGCAATCAAACTGGTAGACTTAGCTAAGGGACCATTTGAAGACATTGCAGTTGAGGTCATTAAGTCAAAAATAGTTGGCACAATTTTGAACTCAGTTAACGATGAAACGACAATTCCAGCAATTATAAACAAATTGCAGAAAGTAGTTGTCGGTGAGACATCCGGTAATGTCAAAGCAAAGCTATCAACAGTTCAGCAAAGAGGTAAAACTGCAACGCAATTTACCGCTGAAGTTGATAGACTGAGGAAACTATCAGAAGCTTCTTTTATCGATGAGGGTATACCTCTAGAACATGCCACTAGTCTAAGTACTAAAGAGGCAATTGACACCATGATAAATCGTGCTGAGCACGAAAGTATCAAAACAGTACTGGAAGCAGGGACTTGCACCACTATGGATGCAGCGATAAGCGCATACATAAGAACGAGTGCAAAGGTTACCGGTGACATCAATAAAGTCATGTACTTTAGAGGTAACCGAGGTAACAGAGGATACGGCAATGCCAATAGAGGTGGTAACAGAGGTAGAGGCTTCAATAACAATGGTTATAGAGGCAACTATAATAACAGTTATCAAAATAACGGTTATCATAACCGCAATAATGGATATAATAACCGCTATAATGGCAACAATAGAGGCCGTAATAATGGAAACAGAGGTCGTTAGGTTAGGTTAGGTTAGGGCGGTGACGGCCGGCTCGAGGAGCCGGGCCGCCCACTTGAGCCAGAGGAGGCTCCTTGGGATGCCGCATGGGCTTAGATCCCCTGTCCGCAACGGGTTCTCATAGGCCGCTGACCAATCCTATGTTAGAGAGGACCAACCCGCTCCTTGGATGAAGCGGGTTATCTGCCTCGGTGATGCCTCGCTCAGCTCGGCGAGATCCACAAGGGTGAAAGAGCCCAGGTACTGCAGTCTACGCCTGCTTAGGGCCGGACAGTGGCAGAGGAGGTGAGTTACTGACTCTTCCTCTTCCTCATCCCTACAGCTTCTACAGAAGTCGTTATGGTGCACCGACAGCCTGGACGCATGCGTTCCAAGTAGCCAGTGACCAGTGAGAGCCCTAACGGCAAGGGCGCAGCTCTCCCTGCTTAAAGACAGAAGCTCCTTGAAGCGTTTCGCTGATCGGCGTGGCCAGATCATTCTAGCGTGGCGGCAGGCTGTTAGGTTGTCCCATTTTCTATCTGCGAGGAGACGAAAGTGGCAGGGGCATGTCAACTAGCTCCCTCTCCAGCTGAAGAGGGGAGGTTGTACCCTGCCGGGCGAGCTCATCGGCAGCGCAATTGCCTTCGATGTTCCTATGTCCTGGGACCCAGATGAGGTGGAGGTCGTACTGCTCCGCCATCTCGTGAAGAGATCTACGGCAGTCGTTAATAGTCTTCGAATTAGAAGAGATGGATTCTAGTGATTTCAGGGCAGCCTGACTGTCAGAGAAAATGCAAAGGGGAGCTCTGACCATAGTGGCCGGGAGCTGATCAAGGGATTCTTTGATGGCGTAAACTTCCGCCTGAAAGACGCTGCAGTGGACGGGTAGCCTAAAAGAGACGTTTAAACCCAGGTGCTCGGAGTATATAACTCCTCCCACCCGGCCGTCCAATTTTGAGCCATCCGAATAAATGTTAATGGAGCCTGGGGGTCCAGGGGCTCCTAGGTTCCAATCCGTTCTGTCGGGGATGTAAACCTGGAAGGGTGTGATAGGGTGTTCAGTGGGGACACAGTAGTCAGTGTCTCCCTCAGTGAGGTGAGCAGAGATGAGGTTCGTGTGTCCAAAACTCGATCCTTTCCACAAGCCCGCACCCTCAAGCCTTAGTGCCCAGAGTAACGCAGTCATCTCTCCCAGGAGAACGCCCACGGCGCGTCCCGGACTCGTCCGCCCTGGGGTGGTACCTCTATTGACTTGTCTGGAGATAGTTGACCCCCCAGTGTTGCCTCCAATGTTCTGCTGCCAAAGATCCGGTCAATAAGACCCACTGAGTGTTGATCAATCCCTTGCTTAGTCAATGCCGTCGTAATTGAACTCGGGAGAATGTTGCTGAAAGCGCCCTCTATATCCAAGAAGGCGACGAGTGTGAACTGCATTTCGTGGAGTGAGTTTTCTATAATGGTGGTAAGCGAGTGGAGTGCTGTCTTTGTTGCTCTGCCCCTCCTATACGCGTGTTGTGATCCTGATAAGGATGAGTGGGGAATGTTAGTTCTGAGGTGCTGAGTCTCTCCAGCGTCTTGAGTAGAAACGAGGAGAGGCTTATCGGCCTGTAGGCCTTAGGCGTGCAATGCGATGGCTTGCCTGCCTTGGGAATAAATACAACATTCGAGCGTAGCCAGCCTTTTGGAATGACCCCTGTGTCGAGAATAATCGAGAAGATTAGTCGAAGCCGAGACGTGGATAGCTCGTCTTCGTAGCTTAGCTGAGCAGGTATTATGCCGTCCACCCTGGGGGATTTATAAGGGCTGAAGGTGTTAACTGCCCATTTAATGTTTCTATCGCTGAGAAGGTTTGCCATTTCAGACCCCGCCGTGTCGGGGAGTTAGGTGGGCTGCTCTGAGAGGAGCTTACGGGGAAGTGAGCATCCAGGAGAACCCCGAGGGTTTCCTCGCTGGAGGTCGTCCAGCTGTCGTCAGACCGCTTGACGAAACCCGGGTAAGAGGGCGTCGTCGAGAGGACCTTCCGCAGCCTTGACGCCTCAGAGTAGTCCTGGATACCTGAGCAAAAGTCGGACCAGGCTCTCCTTTTGGCCTTTCTTAGTTCCCTGTTGTATAGGTACAGGCTAATCTTATAGAGGCGCTATGATGCGTCTGTGTTATCGCTCTTGGCCCGATTGAAGGACTGCCTCGTGGTCTTCTTGAGGCAGCCTGGTTCCTTACACCACCATGGTGGCTTCTTTCCAGTCTTCCCCCCATTCCTACAGGACCTATCTAGAGCCGTGCTGCAGGCGTCGGTGAAGGTCCTTACGAGTCGCTCCAGGCCCTCTGGACAGTACTCCGAGTGGGTTGGGGCTGGAGGGGGCTTAAGGATCTTACTAAGCTGGGATCTATATTTCTCCCAGTCGGTCTTCCGGAGGTTCCAAAAGGTGACCGGATTGAATTTATCGAAACCCAGCGTAAATTGGATATACCTATGGAGCACGGCTTTAGTTTTAAGCTTAGTTTTTAATCCGTCTCTGCTTTCTGTGTGTCGCCATATTCCTCGCCGTTTTCGGTTATCCGTTTCGCATAAAACAGCTAACGGTCGCGGCATATATGAACCAGTATACATATGTACACACACAACAATTAACAATTAACAATTACAATTCCAACTCCGCGAAAAATTGCCAAGTGAAATTTCCTCCGATCCCTTCGCTGCGAGACTAATATAAATTCAAAATAAAAGCGAGACAAAACCACACGTGCGGGACCGCGACTGTTTTGATACTTACTCGACTTAACCGCTTACTCGACTTAACCGTTGTTGCTATTACAGTTTTTCCCTCTCACTGATGCACTGCTTTGCCGACGGCTGTCGGTTGAACCAAAGCCAAGGTTTTTACTCCACCTCTCCGGCTTCGCAGTTATTACATTACATAGGCACTGCCTTACCGACAACATATCAGTACTCTGCCGAACCAAAGCTAATCTTTGGCGAATACTTAAAATTTCTTGATGGCTCATAATTTTCCAAATTATTAATTGATATATTTCGGCCTCATTTTTCCCCCCTTTTCTAATTCAACTCGAATATAAGCAAGCTTCACGTCCGAGCCACGCTATATAAATATATATATACATAGAGGGTATACTTATTTTTTTTAGCATATTCGTTTCCGACGACTTCAAAATCTCTGACCTTCCTGCCGATATTCTGCTTCTCAATTCTGTGGTCCAAACCTCAAAAGGCTACATCCGCCTGCAGTAGCGGTTGTCGTTAAAATTTCTCCAACCGAATTTCTGCTGCCTCCTAAATTCAACCGGCCTAGTCGCTGCTTCTGGGGTCTCATTCAATTTGGGGTTATTTCGTGGCTCGTCCATTCTCGTCGACGATCAACTTGTCGGCTACCAGGTCGCACCAAGAGCATAAGTGTGACCATCTTACTACTCCTTACGAGATTATTATTGCTCACGCTAGGCGACACACTCTAATCAAGAGAATTCAAATTATAGAATGCCAACGGGAGACGATAAGAAGCCGCGTCCGATCCCATCTATCCGCTTGGACAGATCCCAATCCGCATCTCCGCGGCCGTCTCAATTAAAGCCAAAGGCTGCCAATGCCGGTTCAAGGGCAAAAAGCGACGAATCCGTTGACACCACCCGCCGAGGCTTACTCGTTCGGTCGCAAAAATGGCGCAAACTGCGGTAGAAGTCACCCTTAGGAAGTTCACTGCCACAACGGCCGGAGTTAGCCAATTCGAAGCTGATATCCACAGTCCGGGCGCCCCTGACACTGACATGTTTTCCCCTTACATGTGCCGAGTCCATCTGGACGAAATCCGGGCCCTGTGGGAAGATGTGAAGAAGGACTATAGGAGCTGCTTGGACCTTCTTTCCGTGGCCGCGGAGGATCCAGCCACCTCAACAGTGCTCAGATCAAAATACAGTTACTGTTACACTATTTTTACGAGGTGTGTTGCCCATCTTCAGGAAGAAACAGAAAAGGCCGCTTGCCAGTCCACTCAGGCTTACGCCACTATTCCCACACCCCCGACTACGGGGTGCCGTTTACCGCCCGTAGACATCGAAGTTTTCGCTGGTGATTATCTTCGGTGGCCCACATTTTGAGATATATTCACCGCCATTTATATCAACAATTCAAGACTTACGCCAGTGGAAAGGTTATTCCACCAACTTTCTAAAACGAGTTGCGATGCGCACGCCATTGTTTCCAAGGCGCCTCTAACCAACGAAGGGTTTATTTCTGCATGGAGAAGCCTTACGGACCGCTTCGAAAATAGACGACTGCTTGTTAACAGTCAGTTGAAGATTCTTTTTAATATCCAGACTATCCCCCAAGAATCCGGGACCGCTTTAAAATATCTGCAAGGCACCATACAAAGTTGCCTTACCTCTCTGGAGATGTCCTCTATTCAAGTCGAGGCATGGGACTCTCTCCTTGTGTATATGATTTCTTCTAAACTTCCAACTCTCACGCTTTCCCTGTGGGAACAGTCGATCCATAATAAGTCTGAAATTCCGACCTGAAACGAGTTGAACGCTTTTTTGACGGAGCGCAATAGCACGTTGGAAGCCATTGACGACGGTGGGCCTAGCGCCCCACAACGTCTTCCGCCAAGAAGGTAAATTTTCAACCCACCTGCGCACAGAACCAACTCCAACGAACCCAGGTTAGCTCCGGCTAGTTCCCAGAGAGTGTGATCTGTGTTCCATGGGAAATCACCCTCTGCGTATATGTCCCCGTTTCCTGGCAATTAATGGTAACGATCGCTCCGAGTACATTCGAAGACAGCAACTCTGCTTGAATTATTTTGCTCGAAGGCAACGGTGCCAACTCCTGTTTTACGTGCCGCGGACGCCATCACACCCTTCTGCACCACGACAATGCGGTTCTGACCGTTCCACGATTCTCCGCTCCATCTAGTCCACGAGCCGAGCCTATTGCGAGAAGCGCTACAACTTCCAATGATCATTCGAATGTTCAAGTGTGTTTTGCATCGGGATCAAGAGCTGTCCTGCTCGGCACGGCGATTATTAATATCTGCCATCTTGGTCGCACCTTTCAAGCCCGCGCTCTAATGGATTTAGGTTCCGAAAAAACCTTCATTACTAAGAAGCTCTTCATCCAAATCAAACTTCCATTCAAAGCAATCCAGAGCCAGGTTTCCGGTTTCAATCAGACAGTTGCTGCTCAATGCACGAAGTTCTGCAAATTTTCTATTTGCGCTCCCTCCAGACCCGGACTGCAGTTAGATGCGATTGCTTATGTCTTGCCTCAACTAGCTGGAAAACTTCCATCATACCACATTTCGAAAGATCTCCTGTAGGAGCTTCCTGATCTCCCCTTCGAGGATCCGACGATTTTCGAAAGCTCCGAAGTCGACGTATTGCTAGGAGCTGATATTCTTCCGTCTGTACTTCTGGGCAGCTCCAAGCGCAACATTTTAGACTCTCTTCTGGCACAAGAGACAATATTCGGTTGGCTGCTCACTGGCCCAGTGTCCACGACATCGTACCGTATCTGTAGCTTCCACGAGAGTTTCCGGCGCATCCAAAGGTCCGTTGGACCAACTTCTTGCCATTCGCAGGGTGGGCGCCCTAGGGGGCAGGTTTCCCAAAAGCACTCATACCTACCGTTGTCGACTCTGCAGCGGAATCCACCCACTTCGAAAATGTCAACAGTTCCTTAAGCCAGATCCAATGTCAGCACTTCCGCGCAACGTAGTTCCTTGCACAGGCAGACGTACGCGAGGTACTTGGTCCCACCGTAGCCGAGTCTTCACGGAATTCATCCTCTCCGATCAACGCAATTCCGACCAAAAGCAGACGTTCTCGAGGTACTTCGTCCTACCATAGCCGAGTCTGCACGGTATACGTCCGAACCGGAGAGATCAACACAACCTTACGCTCCGATCAGCTTCGTTATCTCAACGCCGTGGGATGCGCCCCGATCACGGCGTCGGCTGCCTCTCCGGAGCCTGCCCCCAGCCATAATTGGACGACAATGTTGCAACCCGATTGCAAGGGGGGGGAAGAGCTTTCGCTCCCGTCCGCGCCTGCCCCGCTTAAGCGCACGCTCTCGGCCTCCCCTGTGCCCACTCGCTCCGGAGCTAGGGTTGTAACCGAACTCGGCGGTCGGCCGCCGACGATCTCTCGTGCTCGCTTTGGCGAAGCAAAGCGAGCTGGAGCACGGCTTTAGTTTTAGGCTTAGTTTTTAGTCGTCTCATGTATGCAGCCGAATAAAGCTGATGCACCCCGATTGATCCCACGACTTTTTACTTCGAACTACTTGTCGCCTGCGCCGTGGGAATTATCTACATTTTCCAGGACATCATTAGCGGAAGGACGCCCCCCTGCAAACACCTGTCGAATGCAATAACAATTTTAAAATACGTTCTCATCATAAAGTTGATTTTTACAACGTATCTGTATCTTTCCGGCCCCTGTGGGACGTCGGACAGTTCACATTATATTAATAAGAGAGAATTAAGGACACACATTGCAGCATGTGATATGAGAAATATAGGTCGGTGTAAAATAATCTACAAATTAAAAGAGTTGAAAAATCCTGCGAATTCTGACGATCCTTGGTGACGTGCGTGAGCCTTTGGAGCCGCCTTCTATCAATCAATCTAATCATCAATCCAAGTAATAATTTAGTTAGTTGACACGCCAGGCGGCATCGTTTGCTTATTTTGTTTTTTTTTTTTTTACTCACACATAACTTGCATGCATGTTTGTTGGTAGGCCACTCACAACCCGGGGAACATCCCTCTCCCAATTTGTATTTTTTCTTGGAATTTGATTGGAAATCCGTCTAGTTTTTTTGCTTTGTTGGATTTTTTTTTATATTATCTGTATTTTGTGGTTGGAATGTTTTGGGTTATCTTGTTTCTTTTTGTAGTCGTCTTCGTTGAGAATGGTCCAGAAAGATCAGGCCGAGAAAGGTGCCGAAGGGATCAGACCAGGATCAGACGGGGGCCTAGTAAGCGTACAGCAGAGGAGAGGAGCCTGAACCTGGTTGTAGAAGGCACTCCATTTGGGTATATCAGATATATAGTTGGACACTATTCAGGAGCAGTTCATCCTGGAAAACGCGAAAGCCTAGAAATCTTTTAATAAAAGAGAAATGCAAGCGATGATACAAGCCCCCCAAGAACAGATCCGAGACATGACACACCTGTTGGAAGTTTGCGTCGACCAATGTATCCGGGCAGGCTTTGACGAAATGATGAAGAAGATGGATCATCAAGACGCAGCTTCTTCATCGTTATCGAACCGGTCGGAGGCCAATTAGACTGGTCAGAAAGAATGCCATCTACCGGACATGGATCGAGAGCAGAACCAGGGGCAAAAGCAAATGGACATATAGGTCAACAGAGGAACTCCTGGCAGATCTTTGAACAGTTGGGAATGGCCAGGGCTGGAACAGTATGCACAGGATTCCAGCGAACGACCGGCAGCGCATCCTCCCCATGATGTGCATCTACAGCACCATAATGGCAAGCCGTGGCCGGAGTTGCTACGCGTCTTTCATCGCTTGTTGGTAGAGGATGCATCAGAGTGGTATTGGCTCCTGATCCGCACCAAGCAGCCCGTATCTTGGAAAGAACTAAAGCAAGCTCTCGAGCGCCGATTGAATGACCGAATCCAGGACTTAGCCGAAAGGAAGCAGAGACCCGGAGAGACGCTGGATGAATACTTTACAGTACTCAAAAGATTTGTTGGCCCCCTGTTCGGCGGTCTAAATACGGATAGGATCATCAAGACGCCAAAAAGGAATTTGGCCGAGCCGGTCAGGCAATGGGTGTATTCGATCCGTGTAACCACCAGGATACTCAGCCGAGCGTGCAGGGACCAGTCAGACTGTTTCTGAGATTTAGCGAATTAGTGCGCCGGTATAAGGAAGCACGCGAACGGATATTCGTTGATAAACGGCTAGCTGGGATGACTTTAGTGTTGAAAAGGGTAAAGAGGGCCATAGATCGCTTCCGGAAAAAGAAGCAGGAGCGATCCCCGGTTCGGCAGTCTGTAGCATCCGTAAGAAGGCACCTAAGAGTTACTGATCAACGAACTTATGCTGCGATCTTAATTTCAGGGATGACTATACGAGGGCTTTTGGACCCAGAGTCGATTCAGGAGGAGATTGTGCCCGAAAAGGAGAAGAAAGAGGAACCCGAGTCACACGACCTAACTGAGCAGCAGAGGGAGAAACTTCCAGTAGTCCTTCTTGACATTTGAAGGGAACGGTTTGGGAAGAACGAGCAAGATGAAGCACGCGATTGGCCTGGTAGAAGGAGCAGCAGCAGTAAGGATCTGCCCTATCCGGTGTCACCAGAAATCCAGTCCCTGATCTACGAGGAAATCGACGAGGTGCTCTGATTAGGCGTAATAGAGGAGAGCGATGGCGAGTGGAGTAACACGATGACACTCGTAAGAAAGCCCGGGAAAAATAGATTGGTTTTGAATGCCAGGAAGCTCAATAAAATTACCATAAAAAATGCTTATTCACAACAGAGCATCAAAGGTATACTGATCCGGATTAATACGACGAAGTATATATCAAGCGTGGACCTTAAAGTTGTTTTCTGGCAGATTAAGCTGAAAGGGAAGAGCCGGAGGAACACGGCCTTTACGGGGCATGGAAGTCCCTTATATCATTTCCGAACGATGCCATTCGGCCTAACCAATGCGGCACAATGCCTATGTAGGCTCATGTACAAAGTAACTCCACAGAGGTTGAGGGGGAAGGTATTCATGTATCTGGATGACCTTTTGATCGTGTCTCCGACCTTCGAAGAGCATTTGGAGACGCTCCGAGAAGTAGCGGAGCTTCTGAGGGAAGCTGGCTTGATCATTGGGTTGAAGAAGTTGCATTTCTGTGTCAGGGGTCTCCGATATTTAGGCTTTATTATAGGCGGTGGAGTTCTGAAGACAGATCCAAGGAAAGTGGAGGCGATCCAGAAGCTCGGATTCTTGGGAACTGCGGGATGGTATAGAAGGTTAATTAGGGGTTTCGCAGACCTAGCAGCGCCGCTAACAGACACATTGAAAAAGGGGCAAAATTTCAATTTAAATTTCATTAGTTCCTTGAAAAAGGCATTTATGACGGCACGGGTACTGGCCCACCCTGATTTTTTAAAGAAATTCTTTGTCCGGTGTGATGCGTCGGATTCCGGAGTGGGAGCGGTGTTCTTTCAGGAGGAAGAAGACGGCGGCGAGCGACCGATAGCCTTCATGTCACAAAAGCTTAATTCATGTCAGCGGAACTACAGCGTTATGGAGAAAGATTGTTTTGTCGCTGTGGTAGCGATAAAACAATTCCGCCCCTACGTCGACCATCTTAGTCACTAAGACTACAAGGATACGACTTCGGTATTCAGCACCGGAAAGGGTCTAAAACGTCGTGGCAGACTCCCTGTCTCGAATGGTGGAATCGGTCCAGGAAGTGGAAAACGACTGGATTCTGGGGTTCCAAACTGTTGTTTGGAAGTTTGAGTCAAAGGAGTATCGCGAACTGCGAGACGTGGTAGTAGCAGAAAAAGACCAGCGGCCAGATCTAGAGTGGTGGAGGAGGAAACAGCTGCAAGTGATCAAGCAAGCACACTCACCACCAACAAAGGCACATGGTACAACGAAAGCACATTGTACGGAAGCCCGAAGCCAGGAGTGGGAGGTGAAATCGTCACGTGTCGTTCTGGGAAAGTATCCTCGATCTAGGAAAGGCCACGCGTACATTTTTCTCGTGGTTGATCACTTCTCGAAATTCGTCTTTCTGAAAGCGATAAAGGAGGCGACGGGGGAAGTGATAAAGTTTTTTAACCAAGGAGATCTTTTACACTTTTAAAGTCCTAGAAGCGGCGAAGCGGTTTCAGGAAATGGTCGAGCATTACCGGATAAGATAAAGACAACAGACTACTCCCCCCAATCAAACGCGACGAATGGGGTCAAACAATCGGTACTAAGCGCAATCCGAGCATACCTGGGGGGTGGCCACAGGGATTGAGACGTATATCTTCCGGAGATAGATGCGGCATTAAGGAGGTCTGTCCATCAAGCGATGGGAGTGACGCCGTATTTTGCCTTGTTTGGGTAGAGCATGTTTTCCAGTAGGGACGATTACTAGTTGGCGAGGAGGTTACGGGCACTGGGGGACAATGAGCTCGGGGGACAGGAGCCAGGAGAAGGAATGGCACTGCTGAGAGACTCAATACGGAGGAACCTGCATGAGGCGCATGAAACCAGCGCAAAATACTTCGACCGTCGGACGCGAGAAGTCACGCTTCACACCGGATAGGAAGCGTTCAGGAGGAATTATGTGCTAAGTGACTTCGAAAGGTACTTCAAAGCAAAGTTTGCGAGGAAGTATTTGAAATGCCGGATTCGGAGGCACATAGAGAATCACATGCACGAGGTGGAGGACATGAATGGGAAGCTGGCCGGGGTGTTTCACGTCAAGGACCTAAAATATTAACAAGGACAACGGCAGAAATGGACTACACCCAACATCCTGTAGGAAGAGAAAACAACCATCGAGGAGGACCTGAAAAGAGAACAAAATATAAAGCTGAAACTTCAGGCCGCATATGTCACCAGCTCACCAGCAGAGTACAGACTTCCTTTTTGCGGGACTCCAGGATGAAGAGATCGGCTCCAGACGCAGTAGTGGGTGGTCTCCCTCGTTGGCCGCTTTCTCGGTAACTAATAGGGCCCTGCGTTGACGTCCTTCAGAAATTTGTTTATGTTTTTCATGGCCAATTTGCACCGCCAGTTCAATTGTAAACAATGTTGCTTATCAGTGTTGTGTTATGGCCACGTTATTTGAGCGTATCGATGATCGCATATCGGCTCAGAGATGCATAATCCAAAGAGAGCATAATAAAAGTTATTTACATGGAATGGTTTGAAGCTGAAACAACGGGTCCAGCGATTGAGAAAGAGAAGGAAAAGAAAAAGGGCACCAGGAAAGGTGGTTCGATAGAGCGCCCATACTGAAAAACAAGTTGAAAGCGCAAAAATTGTGTTTAAAGTATAGCGCGTGTGCCCAAGGATCAAATCAAATATTGTGGCGTAAAGGAGACCAGTTGACAGGAGGCATGAACCCGACCCAGAAGCAGGAAGGAAAACCGAGGATGGGAAGCCGGATCGGGATAACCCAGAGGTGAGTGGTCGTGGTCCGGAGGTCAAGCGATAATTCCATGCCTTCCATTTCCATTGGCAAGGTCACGATATTGGCCTGGTCCATTTTTTCCGATTCTGGCCGACTTCAGAGATTCGCCTTAACTCCTAAGTCGGCATAGTTTTTTTCTGCTGTGGCATATATGCCCTTAAAAAATCCGCCATTGCACTCTGTAGCTTGTTGTTGTTTTTTTTTTTTTTTTTTTTTTTTTTTTTTTTTTTTGACTTTGGATTTATTTATTGAATCTTATCGTTTTCGAGTCTAAAAATAAGTGTATCAAATCTTATATTATAACCTAAATAGCAGTCATATAGACTGTAACAGTATATTGTTATATTATTGAATCTTATCGTTTTCGAGTCTAAAAATAAGTGTATCAAATCTTATATTATAACCTAAATAGCAGTCATATAGACTGTAACAGTATAAATGGCCCTGACAAATTATGGCTGGGTTGGAAGATCAGTACGTTGCAGGCGGGTTCGGTTGGAAACCCGAGTCAAGACCCTTGCGAGTGGATTTGGGTGGGCACAGAGTTTTACATTGTAGGATGCTTTTTGCTTGTCTATTTCATCTTTTACTGCGAGAATGCCGAGATCCCTGTGGATGTTTTGGTTACGAATATACCATGGTGCCGCAGTGATAGTACGCAGGATTTTTGATTGAGCGCGCTGTATGATGTCTATGTTGGTTTTGCTCGCGTTTCCCCAAAGCTGGGAGCCATAGGTCCAGATTGGCTTAAGAGTGGTGTTGTAGAGCAGAACCTTGTAGTCCAGACACAAAGGCGATTGGGAGTTTATAATCTAGGCCAAGTTAGACGTCTGTCGAGGTGGATGCCGAGATACGTTACATCATTAACTTGGGGAATCTGCGTGCTATTCAGGCAGAGCGGAGGGCAAGTTTCTCTGTTAAGAGTAAACGTTATGTGTTTACACTTTTGTTCATTTATTTTAATACGCCAGTCAGAAAGCCACTTCTCGACTAGCTTAAGGTGGTTGGTGAGTTGGGTTGTTGCACGGACTGGGCATATGGAGCGGCTGAGGATTGCAGTGTCGTCAGCGAAGGTGGATGTTGTTAGTCGGCCACTCGTGGGAATATCCGCGGTGTAAAG
>VNJU01008095.1:0-16841 GCA_008042675.1 Drosophila seguyi
ACAGAAAGACAGATCGCAGACTTAGAAGAAAATAACAAGCTCTTTATGTCCCAAGGTAAAACAAGAACTAGAAGAGCACCTTTTGGCTTTATGGGATCTCTTTATCATATATTGTTTGGGATAATGGACGAGGATGATAGAATACAAATGGAAGATAATATGAGGAATTTAGTAAGCAATCAGCAGAGTCTTAACGAGTTGAGCAAAAAACAAACGTCAATTGTCGACTCTACAGCTAATATTCTGAAAAGTACGACAGAGGAAATTAATACAAACTTCAGAGGCATGAATAAAAGAATTGAAAATATGACTGCTCTTCTGAAAGAATCATATTATGTGTACAAAGAATCCACCAATTTCTTCATGATCGCCAAACAGTTAAGCAATATAATAGATGATTGTGAAAAAATACAGTCAGGGATCATAAGCCTATTAATTGACATCAATCATGGGCGGCTTAATACTAACATGTTACATCCTAGCCAGTTAAAAATTGAGATCTCCAAGATTAAAGACTTATTGTCGGAAAATTTAGTATTGCCAGGAAAAAGGACAGGAACTGAGTTAAAAGAGGTTTATACATTGCTAACAGCTAGAGTACTTTTCGTTGATAGGAAATTAATTATCAATGCAAAAATACCTTTATTTGGTAGACATGCTTCGGTTCTTTATAGAATCGTTCCAGTACCGATTAAAATTGACGAACGCTTGATTATGGTTCATCTCGAGTCCCAATATTTAGTTTATAATTTTGAAATAGATGCTTATCATTTAATGGCAGAATCCACACTTAATAAATGCCAGAGGTGGCAATCAAACAAAAGAGTTTGTGAAGGAAGCTGGCCTTGGAGAAGTGCCAACGATAACAGTTGTGAGATAACGCCTCTTAAGCCGACTAGAGTTTCAAATTGTAGGTACAAATCAATTATTGAAGATAAATCGTACTGGTTTGAGTTAGATAGACGAAGCAGTTGGCTGTTTAAGGTACAGAACAACACAAAGGCTCGCGTTCAATGCGGAAGTTCCAAATTAGAGATAGTCGATTTGCCGGAACAAGGAATTTTAACAATTAGGTCAGATTGTACCGCCCGGACAGATAATGACATATTAGTGGCTCACCACACAATTTAGCTGGAAGATCAAGGGACGCTATCAATGTTATATATAGGTGAGATAAACGAGATACCTAAAATTGTTTGTTATCAGTTAGGTACACCAATGATAAACCACACAATAGAAATAAATAGCCTGTTAAATGAGATAAAAGATTTAAAAACACATAAGCTTAAATTACATGAACTAGATTTTCATCATATTACTGGCCATACATCTTTGATATTGGCAATTATTATCATAGTTGTACTAATTGTATATTTTGCAAGGAAAATAAGAATACAAAGGCAACTACAAACCCTAGCTATACCTAGCAGTATATTAAATGTTTAAGACATTCTGTTAAATTAAGAAAAATGAATTAGAATAACAAAATTGTAAACAATTAATAAAAGCATACAGAGCCAAGAAAATACGGGCCTTTCAAATTTAAGTTGCAAGTTAAATATATCGAATACAATAAATACAGTCCACTACTTTTATATTGCAACTAATTTAAATGTACACCTAATCTTACCGGCGCTTGGCAAAATGTTCAGACGAACACGAATATACATATAAGAATATATATAAGAATTTATGTAAATCTATTGAACCGCTGCAGTTATGTAATGTCAACAAGTTGGTCTGCCTATAGCCATTTCTGGGAGCATATGGCCACTGCGTTGGTCTAGTTATAGAATATGTGAATTTCATGTTAGCTACCTAAGCTAGGACTTTAAGAAATAAATGCAATTTGAAATATCAACTCACGAGTAAAGGTCTTTTTATTGGGATCTTTCAATTGTTGAACAGCTGTTTTGAATGGATCAAATTGCAATGATGCCAACAATATAGGAAAATGTCGCAAAACAGAAAGAAAACAAATTAAATAGAGCTATTAATGATTAACTTCATTTTCGAATACGTAAGCATAAAGAACTATGACACTTTTTCATTAATAAGACGTTTTATTTGTAGCATTCTGACGTTGATCGATAGCTGCGGGCGAAGCAAATATCGTCTGAAATGAGCACTGAAATCGGGTAGGCGAAATAAGACCCGGTAGGCGCGATTTTCAGTCCCATGAGGAGGAGGGGAAAGGGGAACCCAAATATAGCGCCACATACCGTCCACACCCACGAAAATTGAAGTGTGGATGGCATGTGCGATCGCGAGAGGAGGGCATCCACTCGCACCAAGGCAGGAACAGAGCCCTGGCCTAGAAGTCGGTTCTCGACCTATGGGAGAGAGGGGGAAGAAAAGTAGGAAAGGACACCGGCAGAACCGATCCCATATATATGGCAAGGTGACCGCCATTTGGAAGAGATGAAAAAAGCAACCGTACGAACCGCTGTCCGTGACTGCAATACTAACGGCCGTTGAAAAAATCCTAGGGGTGTGAAAAAGGAGTTGTGTGTTCGGTCGAAGGTCGGAGGTAATAAAACTATTTATGTTTCAGTGGGGCAGAACCGCCTTCCCGCGGGATAACCTCTTTTGTGGATCCAGTGGGTCGTTGTTTTTTTTTTTGTTGGGACCCGGATAACCAACGAATTCCAACCTTAATCCCCACTACAAGAAAAACAACCCGATAGTTGTCTATCTATAATAACAAAATAAAGTTTGTGTATGTAAAAACGCAGATAACTCGACTTCCAGACGTCTGATTTTGATGATTTTTTTTTCTGTTGAGTTCGTATTTTCTGGGACCTTCGACAAGGCTATGTGAAAATTCCAAAAAATCGTTGGAAAGTCAGGAAAATATTAAAATCGTTTTAAGCTACAAATGTAAAAACAAACAAACACCACAGGAGGCTCTAAAGGCCGAAATCGATATTTGTTTAATATTTGAATGCTGAAAATTTTTTTATGAAACCATATTTCATTGTTTGTTGTGTTAAAATGAAATGAGTTTTCTTAGTAAAAATCTAAAAAGGAAAGTTATTGTTGTTTTGCCTTTTGTTGATTCGTGTTATATCTGTGTTATTATACGTGTGTTTTTTTTCAAAACATCTAATTTATTTGTTTTATTCGCTTTTTTCGTCCATTCAAACTGCATGGTATTGTGATAGTGCTAAATTATTCTCGAATGTATGTAATCTATTTGTCTGTTTTTTTTGCTTCGCAATATACCATAAAAACACACACAAAATTAACAACAAAAAAGACAAAATTTACATAATTTTCACAAATTTTACATTTTGCTTCGGCATATTTATTCCAGATGATCAAATCGTTTCATATTTTCACAAGCGATAGTCAAATATAGTAGCAACAAAACAAGACTAAGATTATTATCGTACATAAAATAGGAGAGAAGATACTGACCGTTAAGGTTGGAATATGCAACTCGTGTTACAGTTTTGCTCGTCAGTGTATATCCGTGGAAGGACCAGGCCGATCCGGTAGCGGTATGACTATTAAAAACACGCCGACCCGTCTCTGCCCCTGATCCTCATTGGATCTCCAGTTAGGCAGGAAAATCTGAAATAAAAGTAAGGGTTAATTGATTTCATTGATTTATATATATTTATATTGTAAAGATTAAGAGGATGACCCAGTAGCCTGGAGAAATCCAACGGAAACATGTCAGGGAGATCCCAAAGCGGAGTTCTCCGGACCTCTGGAAGGGATTGTGCGTCAAGGGGTTATCAACAGCTGCGCCCCGAATCCATGACTGGAAAGATCGAAGTTCTTAGTTTTGTATTTCAATTGTAATTATTCCTTGTTTTAGTGTATTTCGCGGTTGTAGTTTTTTCTGCTTTGTGGATCCCGAAAACAGCTGGAATTTATGGTGCGACCTGTGGGGTGTCCGGGGAAAAATCCTTCCTGAAGATAATTGCCTAGCCGGCCTTGCCCATCCGAAAAGCAGGCCGTAATATAATGGCGCCCAAGCAAAACTAGAAGTTGGGTGGAGTCCTCCAAAAAGACCATAAGTGGTGGAGGAGTAAAAATACATTAAATCCAGCTGATGGAGGAAATTCCAGTGTTTCCGGCAGTCCGGGTTGGAAGGTGTGTTGATGGCTTGTATCGGCAACCAAAAGCTGAACACAATTGCTTGCCGCAGATGACCTGGGTTGCTGGGAAGAAAGTAACCACAAAGTAATTGTTTCTTTTTTTTTTTTTGTTGTTTATGTTATTTTAGTACTCTCCAAAATGCGGAGATTCTCCAAGGGAAGGGTATGGCACTAGCGGCAACTGCGAGCTAGTACGCGACCTGTTAGGTGCCTGGTGGCAAACAGAGGACTCGCAGTGAGATGAGTCGCATGGGGGACTTCTGCTGATTAGAATAGATGCGTGCGAGGAAATGGCTGGTATCCGTTTGGCCCATGGGAACACAGGGTTTACCATGCGATGCATCCGGAACGGCCAAAGAACTTGCAAGCGCATCCGCGGCGTAAATGGAGAGGAAGCTGGATTGGTACGTGAGCGCCCTCCATGCCCTATCTTCCATGAAGACGATAGAGGATCTGATGGAGCTCGCAAAAACACAATCAATCTCGGAGTAGGGAGACGACGCAGTAAAGCATGTGGAAGTTGGCTCCGGTTAGGCATTACTCCTTCTTCACCCAAACCTCCGAGGGCACGCGGCGGGCTCGCAGAGATGGATGTCGCCGCCGAATTATATCCAGTAGGGCAGCATCGCAGGAGTGGCGGAGAGCTGAGCCGAGTCCAGACGGAGAACGAGGCTCGAAGACGCAGCACCGAAGGTCTCCGAGGTCCTGAAAGGAGGGAAGATTCGGTTAGAGGCGTCCGAATCAAAAAAGTGGACGGCGACCAAAATAGGCTTTCCGTTGAAGACACTGTATACTTGCAGCGACGGTCTCGGTCTCCATTTGACCAAGTGTTGGATAGCTTCTACCAGCTGATGAGCGGACAGGCCGCCGAGTGGTATTGGCAGTACGTCCGCGAGAGTCCTCCGCAGACGTGGGATGACCTCAAAGAGAACCTGGTAGCGAGGTTCCGGGGCAAAGGAGGCGAGCACGAGCGCAGACGAGCACACCAAGATCGACGGCAACAGCATAGCGACTCCGCCGAGGATTATTTCCATGCGAGGCGCCGGATAGGCAACCGGATGATGGCACCGATACCGGAGACGGAAATGATCCGAATTGTCAAGAAAGGCCTGACCGCCGAGATCGCCAGGTTCGTTACGCACTGAGGGTGCTCAGCGTGGTGCTCAGCGTGGTGCTCAGCGTGGTGCTCAGCCGTGGAAGGTACTTACCCTTTACGTATGCCCGTATCTAAAGCAAGCACTTCACCTCGAATTTGACTTCTGGAGGCGATTTGCGTTGGCACTCGGAGAGATGCCAGCAACGAAACCGAAGGAAAACATGGAAGAAGTGTGGAACGCGACAAATCCGTGGCTGGATGTAAAGCTGCCCAGTCGGACTTTGCTTCATGCGGTGAATGATTCTGCCTAGAAATCTATGGTGAGCGGGGATGGCTCTTCGTATGATCCAGCAAAGCGGAAAATTGGTGACTCATGTACATGAATCGACCGCTGCTCCGTTCATGGTAAAATTCTGTGCCTTTGCTCAAGGTGATATTTCCCTCTTGGAATTTTTTGTGCAGCAAATAATTCTCGGCAATTAACGAATAATTTGCCTTTTTAAAACAATAGAAAATGAATAAAATATAAAATAAGTTTATCACTTTTAATAGTTACTAAAATTGTATTTTCGAAAGTTTTCCAACTTCTTTAAAAAAAAGGGACAATTTAATTTAAAATTAATATAAAAGGAATCATAACTAAAACCATTTGCATAATAAATTGATTACTTTAAAATAAGTTGATTAATTTTTATTAAAAACAAGTGTTAATTTAAAAAAATATTAATTTTACAATGTCACAATTATACTGAAATTCCCCAACTCTAAATTTGCAAAATAATTTCTTTGGTCGAATTATAAAATATGGAACACACGGCCTCCAGTTTTAGTGAATAAAACGATCGCCCATGTTTAAAAGCGAATTAGAACTTTACATGAACGGACGGGGCCTACCCCATGAGCGGTTCGGTGGGAAAAGGACGCAGATTGCATGAGGAAAGTCCCACTGGGCGCTAAAAAGTCCGTGTTCGAGGAGTGGAATTTGGAACAAGAGGAACAAAATCGATTAAAAACGGTGAAGAAGGAGTTTCTAACCTTTGAGGACGTCAATCTGGGGTAGACATCGGTGGAGACACATCGAATTCCAGTTGCCAGCGATGCAGCAGCTTGTGTGGACCGAAGTCAATAAGATGTTGTTGGAGCTGGGCGTGATCGAGCTCAGCGAAAGTCCGTGGAGTAACCGAACGAGAATGGTGAGAAGGCCGGAAAAAAATAGGTTCCGCTGCAATGCATCGAGGGAATCCTGTACAGGATCTAGCAAACACACTACATTTCAAGTCTTGACTTGAAGTTCGGCTGGTGGAACTGGACCCCGAAAGCCGCCCGTACATAAGGTAAGGTTACTGAAAGGCCCTTGTACCAATTCGCAATCATGCCGTTCGGCCTATGCAATGCGGCGCAGAGGCTCTGTCGGCTGATGTACAAGGTGATTTCCAAAGGCTCTTCGCGATCCAGAAGATCCCCGAGCCGAAATCGGTGAAGGAGCTAAGAAGTTTCTTGGGAACGGCGGGATGATATAGCCGGTTCGTCAACTAATGCCCTAAAAAGGGGCAAGAAAGCCTGATTAGTGCTAAACGAAGAGGCCAAGGATGCGATACAGGCGTTGAAAACGACACTTACCTCGGCCCCTGTCTTGTTCACCGCCGATTTTAGACGTCCATTCTATGTCCAACGCGTTGAAACGATCTGTGGACTAGCGAAAGGACACAAAAGAGAACTGCTCAGGAATTTGGAAGGAAGCTGAGATAAGTCGTCACTGGACCGACAGTGCAGGGCTGAGCCAAGCCAAGCAAATTCTCGTCCTCCAGATGACGCGATCAAAACGCATGATGAGGAGAAGAACGAGCGTCCGAACAAACATCAAAAAAATTATTCGGTTACGGAGAAGAAAGGCTGTAGAACTTGCCATCGAAAAAATCTGGTCGTACGTGGAATTTATGCAGTTCACGGTCATCGCCGACCACGCCAGCCTGAAGTGGCTGATGACCATGAAGGACCTTAGTGGGTGTCTCGCGCGGTGGTCTCTAAGGTTGCAGGGCTTTGACTTCAAGATAGCGCACCGAAAGGGATCCGAGCGACCGAGCGTGTTGGTGGGAAATTTCGCAACGGTTCGTGGCAGGAGGCAGAGCCACTAGAGGGAAGTTGGCGCTGTCTTCTTCCTGCCGCAGCCACGTCATAGGGCGTAAGCGTTTGTTTGGGGTCTGCCCCGGGTCGTTGGTGGGAATTTTCGCAAAGGTTCGAGGCAAAAGGCAGAGCCACTAGAGGGAAGTTGGCGCTGTCTTCTTCCTGGTTCAGCCACGTGATAGGGCGTAAGCGTTTGATTGGTGTCTGCCCCGGGGTCGTGGCCGGGGAGACAGGCTTCCGTAGCGTTGTGGACCCTCTTTCGCCCAATTATTTTTTTTCTCTCTCGCCCTGGCAGCAGATCAGGCTGGGACCCCTTTTCCTAATTCATTCTCCTCCTCTCTCTCATTCTCTCCTGGCCGTAGGTCCTCAATTGCTCTTGGCCGGGTTGCTGGTAGATTTTTGCAACAGACGGCGGCAAGCGGATCAATCCCAAAAAGGGAGATTTACCCGTTCTTTTTTTCTATGGAGTTATACTTTCAGTAAATTATGTTTTGTTATATTAATACAATACTTAACGAAGATTTTAAAGCATTTGCTTATGCATTAGCTTAGAAAATTAATTGCTCTACAAAGAAATACCAAATGGAAATTTGGAGCAATAAGAAAAGTACGGCTAATATTAACAAAAATTTTAGTTAACAAGAAAGTAAGTTGACTTCGGCACGGCTAAGTTTGTATACCCTTGCAGCTTAAAATGGGATCTTTATCTCCTATTATATAAAATAGTTTTCTGCCATGCTGAAAAATTATGAAAATTCAATAAGATATATGAAATATGGTCAGCATTCAACATGCGTAAGGCAGAAGGGATATCGTATAGGGCCACCTCGTTTATGTAAAGGCCCAATTCGCTTTTATACATGGGCAGCCGGGGTAATTCATGATGTCGCTGCTCGGCTCGCCACGAAATTCACTGTGAGCGCTCACAGGCTATTTCCAAAAATATATATTAAAAGAAAAAAGGAGAAACCCAGATTTTTAATGATTGAATTAGTTCATTAGTTAATAAACATTATTCTTCCATATTATTTTTCTGTTGTAAATTGTTTATAATCTATATTTAACTTCATACTCACTAATTTTGTAGGATCACTTTGGGATTGAACCTGTGTTTAACAGACTGGCAGCTTACACAACGAACCACACACGGGAATTCATTCATTTCAACGATATACACATACATGCATAAAGCGTCAGTAAGGAATAGAAGGTTGCAACCCCATAAGAAATTTTTTTATTTGGTTGGTTTGATATTTGGCTTTGCCGTCGCGGACCGATCGTGGCGTATTGTCTAGAAGTTGAAGTATCCGTTTAGAAAACGGGCGGCCGTGTGTTCGATTCCCGCTCTTAACAAATTTTTAAAAATTTTTTTTAAATCTTTTTAAATTTTACATATTAAGAAATATTTTTTTTTTTTTTTTTTCGATCAAAGAAATTATTTTGCAAGTACAGAGTTGGGGAATTTCAAAAGCATTGTGGCATTGCAAAATTAATATTTTTTTAAATTAATGCTTGTTTTTGATAAATATTGATCAACTTATTTTAAAATCATCAATTTATTATGGTTTAAGTTATGATTCCTTTTATATTATAATTAAATTGTCCCATTTTTCTAAAGAAGTAGGCAAACTTTCGAAAATATAATGTAAGTTCCTATTAATAGTGATAATATTTTTTAATATTGCATTCATTTTCTATTGTTTAAACAAAACAAATAGTACGTTCAATGCCGAGAATTAAAAAATCCAAAAAGGGAATTATCACCCTGAGAAAAGGCACAGAATTTTACCATGAACGGAGCAGCGTTCGATTCAGGTACATGAGCCACTAATTTGCCGCTTTTCTGAACTTTGGATCATACGAAAAGCCATCCCCGTTCACCATAGATTTCTAGGCGGAATCGCTCACCGCATGAAGCAAAGTCCGACTGGGCAACCCCAAGTAAGAGAGCACCAACCCGATCCTTGAATCGGGTTATCTGCCGCAGATATGTATCGCTTAGCTCCGCAAAGACGAAGTGGCCCAGGTATTTCAATTTTCGTCTGCATGGGATTGGATAGTGGCAGAGGAGGTGGAGAACGGTATCCTCCTCCTCTTCATCCCTGCAGCTTCTACAAAAGTCATTGTGATGAACTGACAGCCTGGTCGCTTGTGTGCCAAGCAGCCAGTGAGCAGTAAATGCTTTAACGGCAAGGGCGCAGCTCCCCCCTGCTTAGTGATAGTAGCTCCTTGGAGCGCTTCTATCAGATCATTCTAGCGTGGCGGCAGGTTTTTAGGTTTTCCCATTTCCTGTCCGCGAGGAAGTGGAAGTGCTTCCTACAGAGAAGTCTGCGAGTGGCCATAGGCCCCCTCTCCGGCAGAAGAGGGGAGGTTGTACCCTGCCGGGCCAGCTCATCTGCAGCCCAATTGCCCTCGATGTCCTATGTCCTATGAAGGGACCTCGGCGGTCCAGGTGGTTCCAGGTTCCATTCCTTTCTGTCCGGAATGTGAACTTGGAAGGGTGTGATTGGATGGTCAGAAGGGACACAGTAGTAAGTTTTCCCCTCAATAATGCGTGGAGTGCAGTCGAGATTCGTGTTCCCAAAATTCGACATTCTCCACAGGCCAGCGCCTTTCTGCCTTTTATCGGATAGTGACGCGGTCATCTCCCCGTTATTTCAATTGGGAGGATGTCCAGGAGAACGTCTAAGGCGTCCCCCGAAGTCGTGTGCAGGCCGCCTGATATGCAGGTCTCAGTCATGCGTTGAATCTTTCTTAGTTGGCCCAGGCATGTGGACCGCTTGAGGGCAGGCCACCAGATTGCCACTCCGTAGAGGAGTATCGGGCGGATAATAGACGTGTACAGCCAACGGACTATTTTTGGGGTCATTCCCCGATAGCCTTACGGCAGGTATAGGTCGCGATTGTGGCCTTTTTGGCCCTTTCGTCCGTGTCAAGGGACCAATCGAGTTTCTTGTCTAGGATAAGGCCTAGATACTTGGCCTGATTTTTAAGAGGAAGAGGTACCCCGCAGAGCTTAGGGGGTACCATCTTGGGGATTTTCTTTTTCCTCGTAAAAAGGACCAGTTCAGTCTTTGCTGGGTTTACTCACAGCCCGCATCTGGCAGTCCTATCCGCCAGAAACCGCAGGCTATTAAACATCCTGTCACAAAGGGTTTGCGGGAATTTACGGGTGAATGCTAAATCAACATCATGCGCGTAGGCCACAACCCGACAGCCGCCCTCTTCTATGACTTGTACCAGTTCATTGGCCGCCACATTCCATAGAAGAGCGGAGAGTACTCCGCCCTGGGGTGTGCCCCCAGTGTTGCCTCCACCGTTCTGCTACGCAAGATCCGGACGATGAGACCCACTGTGTTTTGATCAATCCCCAGCTTAGTCAGTGCCGTTGTGATTGATCCTGGAAGGATGTTGTTGAAAGCGCCCTCTATATCCAAGATGGCATCGAGTGTGAACTCCTTTTCGCATGTTGGCATTCTGATAAGGATGACTGGAGAATAGTGTTTCTTAAGTGTAGGCTAATGAGTCTCTTCAGCGTCTTGAATAGAAACGAGGAGAGAGAGAGACTTATCGGAATGTAGTCCTTGAGCGTGCAGGGCACAGGCTTGCCTGCCTTGGGGATGAACACTACTTTTGAGCGGAGCCATCCACTCGGAATGACCCCTGTGTCGAGGATGATCGAAAAGATCACTCGGAGCCAGGGTGTGGATAGTTCAGCTGCATAGCTAACCTGTGTAGGATTCCGTCCACCCCTGGGGATTTGTATGGGCTGAAGCTGTTAATTGCCCAATTGATGTTCCTTTCACTAAGGAGGTATCCCAATTTGGACGCACCCCGCCATGTCAGGGGGTTAGGCGGGCTGCTCTGAGACGTACAGGCAGGAAAGTGGGCATCCAGGAGAACCCCAAGGGTTTCCCCGCTGAAGTCGTCCAGCTGTCGTCAGGGCGATTGACGAAGCCCGTGTTAGCGGGCGTCGTCGAGAGGACCTTCCTCAGCCTAGACGCCTCTGAGTAATCCTGGATTCCTGAGCAAAAGTCGGACTAGGCCCTTCTTTTGGCCTTTCTTAATTATCTATAGGGACATGTTAGTTTTATAGAGGCTCCACGCTGCTAGATTGAAAGACTGCCTCGTGGTCTTCTTGAGGCTGGCCTAATTCTTTACACCACCACGGTGGTTTCTTCCCCGTCTTCCTCCCATTCCTACTACGGGGGAAGGACCTGTCCAGAGCCGTGCTACAGGCATCGGTGGACAGTAGTCCGAGTTGGTTGGGGCTGGAGGTGGTTTAAGGATCTTACATAGCTGGGATCTATATTTCACCCAGTCTGTCCTCCGGGGGTTCCGAAAAGTGACTGGGTTGTACCTATCAAATTCTAGCCTCCCTACGGTTTTTGGTAATAAAAGTGGGCTTGTTACCCGAATTTCCCACCGGTAAGGTAGATAAAAAGATTAAATAAAAAAGAGACTCACCCCTATCGTTGGTGCCAATTCTGCCCCACTGATGGTGATGGGTATTTGCGTCACCCTCGCTGATGAAGTTTAGGTCCAGCCTTTTGCTGTCCTCGGTAACTTGCCTCAGGGTTGGGGGGATGGGGTCCTGGTCGTGCCCCAGGTATGCGGAGCAGATCCGGAGGGTTCCATTTGGTCCCTCTAGACATGCTGTTATCAAATCTTTATTGCTGAAATTGAAAAGCATGAAAATAGTTAAATCTTTTCTAGGGAGTATGCAGGCATGTTGTAGGGGCTGCGTACAGCCTAAAGCCAGCTGCCTCCAACGCTTGAATTCTGTCGCCACAGATCCAGGGCTCCTATATGAGGACAGCGTCGGTGCCACCTTCCGCCAGGTGGATAAGTAGGCCAGCGGAAGCTGCTTTACTGTGGTGGAGGTTTATCTCCAGAAACGTTAAGGACATTCTACTTTTGCACCTCCACCACCAAAATGTCGACGTCCGAGGTCACCTCGTCCAGCCCGTCCTCCTCCTCGAACATCCCTACTCCTCGCAAGTCCCTCGCCAGCTCGCTTTCTTCAGAGACATACCCCTCAAGGGGTATACCCAGCTTCGCACCTGGGTATACTTCACCCAAGCCTGCGACAGCCCTTTTATAGAAGGCACGCGATCGCCTTGATTCCGCCCTGGTGCCCACCGGCATCCTATCAGCGGGGCAGTACACCACCCGTCGGCAGCAGCTCCTCCACGAACCTGCTGTGCAGTTCCCCAGCGATCCAGCGCCATTGGTCCCTCGGGATGTGTCCGTCACTGGAGGCCTCATCCACCACTCCAATCGTGATCTTTTCCTTGGTCACCTCGGCGAAGGACCGCTGGGGCTGCCCCCTGGATCGCTTGGGCTGCGGCGGTTGCACCTCCGCAGACCGCTGGCGTTTTACAGCGCTCCTGCCCGCTTCAGGGTCGGATGGTAGGGCCTTGGGTGCTGCTGCCTTCCCCACCTTGGTAGGCTGCCAATCTGGCAGGATGCCTTTCGCCCATTTAATAAGACCCGCTTGCTTCGGGTCCGCCTCCATGGCTCTTCTCCGCTCGTGATAGAGCCCTCCTCCTCCTTGTTAAGCGCTCGATCGCTAGGCGTCTTCGAGCTCAGTTTTGTAAGGGGAGAGTCCCCAGCCGCCTGTAAGGTTTGGCGGTCATCTATATTTTTATACCCTTGCAGGGTATTATAATTTTAGTCAGAACTTTGCAAGGTAGTGAAGGAGACATTTCCAACCGTATAAAGTATATATATTCTTGATCAGTATCAACAACCGAGTCTATCAAGTCATGTCCGTCTGTCCGTCTGTCCGTCCGTTTCTACGCAAACTAGTCCCTCAGTTTTTAAGCCATCTGAATGAAACATTGCAGATACTCTTCATATACTCTCACTACTATATAAGTCGGAACCAACCGGATCGGACGTCTATATCATATAGCTTCCATAGGAACGATCGGTAAATTTTTATGAAAAAAATTATAACTTAGCCAATTTTTAACATATTTGTATATTATACAATTTGAGATATGGCCATTTGGTATTTTTTTAGAATTTCGGTTTTAATTTAATCAAAATCGGACCACTATATCATATAGCTACCATAGGAATATATATGTCTTTGGTTTTGTTGCTCGCAACATTTTTCGCCAGCAACACTCCTTGCTGGCAACATTTATTTTATGCCATACCCGAGAAAGCGAAAAAGTCAAAACTGTTTTCTTCTTCTTGTTTTACTCACTGCAAGGGTATTTAAACTTCAGCATGCCGAAGTTAGCTTTCTTTCTTGTTCTTTGTATTTTCGGATTTATTCATATTTTGTTCCCACGAGTATGCTGAGATGGGGATGGTTCACCACTGTAGGGCCCGCATTCCGCTAGCTAAGACTGATGGGTCGGCCGGTCCACCAGAGTTCGCATACTAAGTCCAAGCACCCCTCGGACACGCATCCCTCGGCACATGCATGGTATTATAATTTAAGTCAGAAGTTTGCAACGCAGTGAAGGAGAAATTCCCAAAACCATAAAGTATATATATTCTTGATCAGAATCAACAGTCGAGTCGATCTGGCCATGTCCGTCTGTCCGTCTCTCCATCCATATATCATATAGCTGCTATAGCAACAATCGGTAGATTTTAATGAAAACAAGAATGGAAGCTAAAGGAAGCCACGCATAGGCCAATATGTCCCTTAGATAAGCGAAAGCTTCTGTGTGGACCTAGAGAATGTTTACGCGGAATTCGAAATCCTCGAGGTATGTGGTATTTTTCGCGAAGTCAAATAATTCGCCTGGCCTCTTCTTGGAGGCATCTTCTAGCGATGCCAGAAACGTAGCACCCAGGTATGCACCAAGGTTTCGGCAAAACATATACTTCTTATTATTCCTTGAAGTAGACATATTATCTTTCTGAACATTCTTTAAAGACACAATTCAACTCTGAAACAGCCTTTGCCATTTGACGCTTACATCCTCGCATACTTGAAGGAAGTTTTCTTACATTTTGTGTTTTTTTCGTTTCAGTGTGCCAAGCAACATAACTTTGAAAACACTGACCTCATTGAAAAGTGTGCCAGCAGTGAACATGGTCTGGAGCTTCTTAAATTAAACGGAGAAGCCACTCTTGCAATAAGACCACCGGTAACTTTTATTCCGACTGTGACAATTGACGGATCACAAGGAAGACAAGCTTCCATTTTGAAAAACCTACTTTCTGAAGTATGCAAATCTGCCGGTGATACAATAGAAATTAGAAATATATGCAAATCCCCAAACCTATAGAAGTCCCTAATTTAAAATTTGTATTAAAAATAAAACAAAAAATTGTAGTACATTTTTTAGTTTAATCTATTACTGTTTTATTATACAACTGGCATTGAGCAGCGGCGACGGTTTTTTTGTATTGTATTGGTATAGATTAATTTTGTTTTATTGTTAGTTTTAGTTTAACTTAAAGAAGGAGAGAGAGAGAGAGGAAGCACAGCGATATTTTAAAGAATTTCGTCCACTGCTTATAAGTTAATTTATACTTATAAGTTTTTTTTTACAACAGACGTAGAGTTTTGGGAAACCCACTAATTTAATCATTTAAGTGTCAAAATTCACACAATAACATTTCGTGTTTCTAATTGACCCAAATCAGTGTTTTTGCCGTTCGAAAAAATCGTACCGATGGGTTAAACCCTTTAGCGCCCAGAAATTATGGGTGTTTGTAGGGGGGCCCTTGTCCACCGAAGATAGATCTGGTAGGAAATGTCTCACGGCGCAGTGGTGCACGAAGAAAACCCACCCGATTAGGGTGAAGAAGAAGAAGAAGCGAGGGCGTCGTGGATGAATTCAAAAAAAAGCATCAGCTTTATTGGGCTGCATAACGCGAATACATGTCAGTGCCTAGGACCACGGACATCGTCGCGGATAGGTAGAAACGCTCGTCGGCCAGTGTAACGTTATGGAAGTGAGCCCGCACCTTCTGGCTTAGCTCCCGGACTGGAGCTCCCGGACCTTCTGCGCCCATGAAAACTCGCTGGACCAGCTCCTCACCAAATTCTGGGAGGTGGAGGAAGTTCCATGAACTGGGCCTGTCAACAACAGTAAAATAAAGAAAAGTACGAGAAAACTTTAGTTTTAGGTTCATGCATTATTAAGAGCTAATTCTACTAGCAATATAGTTTTAAGGCGAGGGAGGCTCTCACTGCCCTCCATACAGTCAAAGAGGCGGTTGTAATCGGTACATAAGACCCTAAAGTATTCATGTACCTCAAACTCCCTCCTACAGTGATTTATTGCTAAGGGGATAAAAGTTCTGGATATTAGTCGGGGAACATGGAAGTTGAGCTGACCTAGCAAGTAGGGGCTCTCTACGGTACCGTGAATTATCTTGTGTAGGAAGACTACACCAAGCATCGTTCTACGGTTAATTAGGGATGGTAGGTTAATTAATAGAAGTCTACTAGCGTAAGACGGTAATCTTAGGTCGGCATCCCAGACTAAGCCACGCAGGGCGAAAAGGAGAAAGTTTTTTTGAACGGATTCAATGCGGTTGATATGAACTCCAAATTGAGTACTCCAAACACAAGAACCAAACTCCAACATAGGACAAACTAGCGAAGTAAAGAGAGTCTTCGTTATATAAGGAGAATCGAATTCCTTCGACCACCTTTTAATAAATCCCAGCACGCCTTTGGCCTTGTTAACCATGCAAGAAATATGATCTGAAAACGGAAGCTTAGGATCTAGACGAACACCTAGATCATCAACAAGAGTGATTCTTTCCAAAGCGCAATCATTAAGCATATATGTTGCATACTGAAAATGTCATCAGTTTGCATTTAGATATGTTGAGATGTAATAAGTTAGCGCGGCACCATGCTTGAATATTGTTAGGATCCGATTGTAAGTCTGACTGGCATGAGCTGTCCTAATACTGCATGCATAGTTTAACATCGTCAGCGTACATAAGTACTCTTGAGTTGGTTAGAACTAGCGGAAGGTCATTGATAAACAATGTAAATAGCAGTGGGTCGAGATGGCTGCCTTGTGGGACGCCAGATGTGACACTAAGGGAGTTGGATAGAGCATTCTTAAACAGAACCTTTTGAGTCCTGTCACTCAAATAACTCTGAAACCAATTAAGAAGATCAGCCGGAAACCCCGTTAAATCGAGCTTCCTTACAAGAAGAAAATGATTAACTGAGTCAAAAGCTTTACTAAAGTCTGTGTAAATAACATCAGTTTGATGGTTACGTTCGAAAACCCTAATAACGAAAGAGGTTAGTTCCAAAAGATTTGTAGTGATTGATCTTCGCCTCATAAATCCATGCTGACATGGAGAAATTACGGACCTGCATAAATGCAGCAGATGAGGAGTTATTACATTCTCGAAAAGTTTTGGAATTGCCGACAACTTAGAGATTCCTCTATAGTTACCAGCATCCGATTTGCTACCTTTTTTGTGGAGAGGAATTATAAATGATTCCTTCCAAATAAGGGGAAATTGTGATGTTTCTAAAGATAAGGTAAACAATTTGAGAAGGGGGT
>VNJU01008097.1:0-19060 GCA_008042675.1 Drosophila seguyi
TTTTACGGGATTGAAGTATTTGGTAACTGCAATGCCATAAGCCAGCAAAGGCTTAAAGTAACTTTTAACAATGTTGCACGATATGTCTACAATTTGAGAAGAATGGACCAAGTAACAGTCAGCGCAAACAAAATTTTTAATTTAAATGTTCGAACATGGATAGACTTCAGAATTTTAATTTTTCTGCACAAAAGCAACCTGACTATTTATTTAGGCTAATAAGATTTTCTTCCTCACAACGGACGCACAATATCATCAGTATACGCACAAGAATTGCTAGTTCTGATAGACAATTTCTAATTTATGCCATTAAACTTTGGATCCATCTACCGAACAAAATTAAATTAATCAGAGGCAGAGGCACACACACATAAAACATATATATAACAAAATTAGGAATTTAAGTAATAAAATTATGTTATTAGAGTTAAACACACACACATAAAATTTATATAAAAACACTAGAAATTTAGGAAATCAAATCATGTTAATATTAAGATAGCTATATACAATTTTGTGACTGGCGCAATAATTTAAAAGTATTATATACTTGTAGCGCTAGGATAATAAATAAATAAATCTAAATCTAAATCTCTTCCATAGCTCTATAATTGGTGAAAAAGCTGAGTTCGGCCAACTTTTCATTTTCAAGATAATTGCAAAAAACTACCGCTGTCCCACGGGACAAAAAATGGAAGTAGTTTTGTCGGCCTACCGTTCAAAGTCAAAGTTTAGCGAAACCTAAAGGAATATTTGAATGAGTCTAATTTTAAAATGTTGTGCCATCATTTATCTTAATAATGCTTTTTTCTTAAAGCAAAAATATCGTATATTTTTTTAAATGGACTTTATATCACTGTCGCACTGTCGAAATACGCAGTCCTTGCTGATTTCATTGTTTTACCATCGTAATAAAAATAATGCAATTTTGGAATGCCCCAATTTTTTATATTTTTCCATTTTTCATTTAACTTGAGCAATATGCATTGCTTCTCTTTTTCATCTGCTGAGATGAAAAGCATTTTGACCTTTTTTATATTTTGTTGAGCGCATTGATAAAAGGCAAAAGCATCTGGAATAACTATTTTTTTTTGGCCTTAGTTAGTTGCCAAACTTTCCTTTTCACTATGGCGCCAACTCCATCGACGGCTCCCTTTCCGTGTGAGCTTGCAAAAAAATTCCATTCTATTAATGGGCATTGCAAATAACTGGCAAAATCATTAAGGCTATTTACAATCCATTTATTTTTAAACTAAGCAGCATCCATCGCTTGAAATTGCGTTTATTGTTTTCCCTCATGTAAAATAATATAAATTAAACATTTTATACATTTTTTTCATACCCTGTACCGTAGGTACATAGGTATATTAATTTTGTGCAAATGTATGTAACAGGCAGAAGGAAGCATTTCCGACCCCATAAAGTATATATATTCTTGATCAGCATCAACAGCCAAGTCGATATAGCCATGTCTGTCTGTCCGTCTGTCCGCCTGTCCGTCTGTCCGTCTGTATGAACGCCTAGATCTCAGCAACTACAAGAGCTAGAGCCACCAAATTCGCTATGTAGGTCGGAATGTTTTGCACGCAGATCAAGTTTGTTTCAGATTTTAAAATTTCCCTCCCACTCCACCGCAAATCAATAAAAAACGTTTTGCAGCCATAAATATTACCATAGATCTTTCTTTTTTGTGCATAGGCATGCATATGTAGTACATGTATCAATACCGAAAATCTGGTAAAGATCGGATAAAAAACACAAAAGTTATTTACTTATCAGTTTGTTATCATTTTGGCAGCTAGCAATAGGAGCTTCCCAAAAAACAACAACAAAACTAATGAGCGCAAGAAACTAACTCCCGTGCGCAAGAAAGAGAGGATTATCTCTGTCTCTGCCTTGCACACGCAAGTGCATGAGATGGTGGTGGTTTTGAAAAGAGCGAGTTTGTTTACATTTCTCTAATAGGCAAAAGTCGCGATCAGCTGATTTTTGTTTATCGTTGTCAAAGCCATGACAAAAAAGAAGCGTAAAAAGGATGAGAGCAAGGAGATGTTTAGATAACTCTTATTTTAGAAATATTTAATCAACTCAAGTCGACTCGTAGGTCTCTTTTTGACCCCTTTGCAATTGCATTGGCCTCCACGTGGTGTTCCCTGGTTACCGATTTTATTTATAATCGGGAGCTAATTCGAGCGGCGATATATTTTGGTACAGGGTATATAACAGTCGTTCACGAACGACTGTAGCTTTCTTACTTGTTAATCTATATTTTCATCTTTCGCGCCTACTAACAGCTAACACGTAAAAGCACGTGCTTGGTGCCATACGGGCCACTTTAATGTAATGATCTTTGTGCATCAACGTCCTGAATAAATGTAAACAATGGCCTTTCAAGAAATATTTTTTGTCACAAGAATCAGCGGAGAGGTAATAAATAAAGAACCTTTCCAACTACTACTTCTTTGTTCTTTTATTTGATCGATCCTTAGCGTTGTCTTTAGTCCACGGGACAAGACATTTACTCGACTCAATTAATAAACATTTTACTATATATAATATATATATATGAAAATCAAACCCAAACACTAAATATTACAATTAAAACTAAAATAAATTGCGCTTCATAGTCCGGCAGCTAAATTAAAATTTTCCCTTATCTTGTACGGTGTTAAAGCCACCGGAGCTGCTGGGATGGAGCAAATGTGAGTCAGAAGTTTACAACGCAGTGAAGGACACATTTCCGACCCTATAAAGTAAATGTATTCTTGATCAGAATCAACAGCCGAGTCGATCTAGCCATGTCCGTCTGTCCGTCTGTCCGTCTGTCCGTCTGTACGTCTGTACGTCTGTACGTCTGTACGTCTGTCCGTCTGTTCGTGTGTCCGTCCGTCCGTCTGTCCGTCCGTCCGTCTTTCCATCCGTTTCTTTGCAAATTTGTCTCTCAGTTTGGAAGGTATGTGAATGCAACTTTGCAGAGAGTCTTCTATATGCTCTCACTACAATATAAGTGGGAACCGGCCGGATCGGACGAATATATCATATGGCTGCCATAGAAACGATCGGTAAATTTTAATGAAAAATATTATAACAGCCAATTTTTAACATATTTGCATAACATTTTAGATCTGGTCATTTTGTATTAGCTTAGAAGTTCGGTTTTATTAAAATCGGATCACTATATCATATAACTGCCATAGGACTGTTCGGAAAATTTTAGGAAAAAATATCTAATTTAAGCAATTAGTCAACATATTGTCTTAGGCAAAATATTTTTTTACAAAATTCGAGACATGGCCATTTTCTATTATTCCAGAATTTCGGTCTTAATTTTGTTCAAATCGGACCACTATATCGTATAGCTGCCATAGGAATATATATGTGTATCTGTTTGGCTTTGTTGCTGCAACATTTAGTTCATTCGCAACATTTTTGGCTCGCAACATTTGTCTTATGTCAGTAGTGAAAAAGCGAAAAAGTCTGAAAATTTTTCTTCTTTTTCTTATACTTACTGGACCAAATTTTCGGAGGCGGTGTGTTTAATCTGAAATGCACTCGATAAGAAAAACACGGAGCAACTTTTCGGGGTCTTTATTGGTATTATATGAAATTAGAACTAACGGCAAAAAACTTAAAAATAGCTTTTTTAAGCGGATTGGAAGCTCAAGGTCCCGAGGAAGAGGGAGAGATAGAAAGTGTACGGGATCACACTGCCTCCGGAAAACAAGCGCCCTTTTGGCGTGAACATTCTTCCCCCCTTGCGAGGATATGCAGCAAAATAATATTAGACGGCCTTGGTCAGGAAAGTGTTGGATACACTGAACGCTTGTCGACACGCTCGTCGAGTGTGTGGTGATTCCGACCACACGACTGGCATCGGTCGTCACTGCGGCAAGATCCCGTGGAATGATAGTGGGCCGGGCAATTTACGCAGTATTTTTTATCCATGGCTGCCTGGAGTCGTTTCTCAGCGTTCAGCCGAAGGAACAGTGGCACTTTCAAAGAGGGTGGTTCCCTTGGCAGACTCGCCATGGGTAGGATGAAATAAGCACTGGATGGTCTGTTTGGAACATAAATCACATCTTTTGGATATCTGAACGAATTATTCGTAGGAAGGCTGCACATATATAGGTATGTAATGCAATTTTAGATTGTACTTTGCGGCTTCTTCAAGGCTGCTGCGAATTCATGTGAGATGGACTGCATGTTCAGTAATTTCTTAAGTTGGCTGTTCACCAGCGCTCGTTTATTTTCAAAACGCTCAGACAGGTTTTCCAGGCTGAGCGGAAACTATCTTTAGTGAGTGGCGAATTGGTGACTATGAAATGAACTTCACCAGTAGTCTTCGCATTTAAATAGAACAACTTTTTAACAGGACATAGAACGCTGTGAAAAGGTCTCGGAAAGTTGAAATCACACGGAGGAAACTGACAGCCAGACTTTTGGGGCGCAGAGGATTGGACTTAAGCTGCTTTAGACGCGATCGTATCGATCTGGTCCATAAGCTGGGCGGAACACCTTTCGTAAATAAAATATGAATTTTAATATATCCCATATATACATATATATATATTCATATATGTCTTTACAGTAGGCCGCGCCCTCTAAGCCAACTGAAATTTTCTCTAAACAAGCTACGTACTCTTTCTCGACCGTATTGCATAGCGCTCGGACTTGGTCGATTGCAGAATCTGGACTCGAAGTGAATCGGAAGGTCACAGGACATAGTAAATTTATTTAAAATGGATGAAGTCATTCGGTATATATTTTTGGAAAATTTTCTGTCGTGTATATATACAAATATATTTCCAATTATTTATATGTCGAAGCTGAATTTGGAATTAAGGAACCAATCGAAATATTTATTTTCGAAACTGAATTTGGAATTTAGGAACCAATCGGAATATTATAGTTGCGGAGATGTGCGAATCAACTGAATAATATTCACTTAGCCGGAAACATATTCGGTCACACTAATACGAATATGGAAGAGTTAGAAATGTTTCTAACTTTGTTAGTTAGTTGGAATTTATTAAAATGAATTTACTTGTTCAGTTGACCGCTGCTGTATTTCGCGCAGAACTTTTTTCGAAGATAAGGCGTATGCGTAAGTGTGGTTGTGCATTAGCCATTTGTCAATGCAGAATAGCGGAGACAACGGATTCGGAGAGAAATGATTGCAGTCGATTATGTATGCAATTTTAATATGTATATGTTTGCCTATGCTTGCCTATTCCGCTCAGGACGGAACAGAGGCAATAAATATATATTATGTTTATTTGGATGTAGCTCAGCTCAGGATGGAGCTGGAAAGAGTATAAAAATAATAAAGTCGGCGTTTCTGTGCCGTGGGTTTTGAGCAGATATTTATTTATAGGAGCTGTGGACTGTATACTATAGATTTTTGTTTTAGAAGGATTTTATATTTTATATTAATCCAGGATAGGAATACATATAATTATTTTTTTTTTGTTTTGTTTTTAATTTGTTGGGTAAGTTATTTAAATTATTAAAAATACCCTTGCCGATATATTTGTGCCCTTGTATTGTCAATGACTGCTGCTCTTTGTCAACGCTATGCGTGCTGTGATCGCGTTTTGGAAACAAATTAGCAGCGACTTGGCTCTCCTGCTTGCCGCTGTTATTCTGGGCTGCCACTCTGCTCGCCTTGGCGATGATCGGGCGGAGGGCCATCATTTCTTTTACATAACTTCTACCTCTTGGGTGTCTGCCCATCTTTTATGGTTTCCTGCGCCTGAGGAGATCGGAAGATCTTGATGCTCCTTTGGAACGCCACTGCTTCGGCCTCTTCCCTCTGTTAGCAAGGCCCACGAAGAGTTCACCTTAGTCAATGCCCGGCGTAGGGGCTTGCACAAAGCTCCCACGCTTTCCACGACGTGGCTCTACGACGGAGGTTATACGGTCGGAATTTGGTCAAGTTCGTGACCTTTTCCCGCTCGCAAACTGCACAGCCCTCCACGGCCTACGGAAGTACATGCTAATTTAAATCAGAATTAATCAGATTAAAATCTCTAGCGTGGCTATAAAAGGATAAACAACATTATACGCAAACTCGACAGGTAGGCCGACGTCGGGTATAAATATAAAAAAAAAAACAACATTAACGGTCTTCTACATCCCAATCTTAACAGCTCAGATCTAGCAGTGGCCAGGCTTGAACCAACAGATGGGACATGCTGATAGCCTCCGGATACAAGATTCTAAAGAACATCGGCTTCGCTGATTGTAGGTAAAAAATATACTATGTGAGTGCGGAAGAGAGTAAGGATATGGTGAGGTTGTGTCAACACTGATAGGTGAATAGGTTGTCTGCAAAAATTTTCCGAATAAGTTAGCGATTTCAGGCTCATTTAAAGCGGACTCATTATAGAAGTAAAGACTTGATGGAAAAAAGTGAGATTTTTGTTTCGAGTTAATTAAAATTGCTTAGGATTAGAGGCTTCAGCAAAGCTAATTTCAGTGACATAAGCTCTTTTTATCTTCAGTCGATTGGACTTTTCTTGACTCCACTGACGATTCCTTAAACATGGTTGAGAGTAGTATACTCCGCTTTTGAAATGTTTGTTCCATCGTTTCTTTCTTCTGACGTTTCGCATAAGCCTCCCTGGTTTTTTGGTCGACTTTCTTATTTAAAAAATGAGAAGTCAAGACTTTTTTAAAAAGTCAGAAGAACTGGGCTGCAAATCAATCGTACTAGATATTTAATAGCTTGCTCCGACTTTCTGACCCCCAATTCTAAATGTTACAAAAACCACCTATATCGTTGTAGACAAGAGTTTCAGGGTAATCCTAGGCAATTTTACGCTATTGTTAACTCGAAACGAAAATATCACATTTTTCCATCAAGTCTTCACTTCAATAATGAGTCCGCTTCAAACGAGCCCATTATCGCGAACTTATTCGCAAAATTTTTCCAGTCAAGCTCACCATTTTGCCACAACCTCACCATATCCTTACTCTTTTTCGCACTCACACAGTATATTTTTACCCACAATCAGCGAAGATGATGTGCTTTAGAATCTTAAAACTCTCAAACCTTCCTCCCCTTCTGGTCCAGATCTTGTACCAAGTTGTGTATTGAGAAATTGTGCCAGTGCGTTGTGTAGTCCTTTGTCTAAACTGTTTAAGATTTCCCTTCAGTGTTCATTTTTTCCTGTATGTTGGAAGGAATCCTTCATAATTCCCCTTCATAAAAAGGGTAGTAAGTCCAATATCGAAGCCTACAGAGGAATTGCAAAACTAAGTGCGATCCCTAAGCTTTTCGAACTCCTATTAACTGCTCAACTTCAGCACCAATGTCGCTCAATGACGATCCTTACACCACAAAACTTTTTTATGCCTTTTTTGTTCGTCCTATTCTCGAATACTGTTCGTGTGTATGGTCACCTCAATATGCGAAGTATCAAGACCTTGTTTAATCGGTTCAGAAACAATTATTTTTTTTTGCTCTACGGGAATTACACTGGGACCCACATCGTCGCCTTCCGACTTACTTCGACAGGCCGCGCCTTCTAAGCCTGCCATCTCCAATGGATCGTGGACCTGTCATGGAGTGATGTTCATTTATAAACTTGTTAATGGCCATATATCTTCATCCTATCTTCTTAACAACCTGCAATTTTCTGTCCCAGCTGGACCGTCTCGTCACTTCCGGCCGATCGCTCTTGACCTATGCAGAACTAATTTCGAGCTATGTATAATGAATTTTATTTTTTGTTACACGTTGAATTATATGTAGAATATAATTTACTAATTCTATTGAGACATCTATCCTTGCCTCAGCCCACCGGATGTGAGTTGGAGGCTCAATTCTAGAGAAGCAAGCACTGGCAAACTCTGAATCTAGGACTTTGTCTCCACAGTTCCTTAAAAAAAATTAATTGTTCCAATGAAAGGTCGATAAGACCATATATAAAATCATGAGGTACAATGAGAACAAGAAAATACGAATCAGGCAAGGGCACACAAGATATGGAAGGCAGGTTGAAATCATCTATAACAATAAAGTGGTCATTAACACCCAGGGCCGAGTGAATACTTTGAATTAACATTAAATGCTGTAAATATATATTAGTGTCAGACAGGGGTGGGATGCACGAGCATGAGCCATAAACAAAATAATCATGAACATGAATGCGAACTGCAACAATCTCTAAATTTAAATCCGTGTCAGTTATCGGAACGAAGTTTGAAACAAGATCGGACTTAACTGCGATAAGAACACCGCCGCCGATATGCATTAGTCGATTAAGTTTATAAACGACGTAGTTGCCTTCAAATAAGACAGAGGAGTTAAGACACGTTTCAGTCAAGGCAATGCCATTGGCATCAAAGGAGACACTATTGACGTGCAGCTTACTAAGTTTACCTAGTAATCTGAGAACGTTCTGAAAATGTATGAGAAACGAATTATTTAGTTTTTTTGAGTTCTAACGGAGGGAGACAGAGGCGCGAGAGCCCGAGGAACACTCTTATTACGAATTGGTAAAGAATAGCGTGCTCAAGCCCTACGGAAGCATCAAGAACCACATGAAATAGTGAATCAGAAAGACCAATTTTAAACGAAGATACATCACGTCTGTGGTTAAAACTGAATTTTGAGACAGTAAATTCGGTACCAGAAACATTCAACTTATTCCTCAAATGGGTCGTTACATCGATTTCAGAGGGCCCTGGATAAAGGCGTGACACGAAGAATAGCTTTTTAGGAGCAACGCCAGCTAAGGCGCCGGTTTCCGTTGGGCAACTCCAGAAATTGTACAATGTTGGGGTCCACGGCTGGTGATTGGCGGCGCTGAAAGTAAAACCGCCGGAGGTACCCAAGGATGGGCATCCAAGTCCAACGACGCGCAGACAACGGCATGCGACGTGGATGGTTGGTCGACGTTGACGGGCTGAAGATCCAAAGGCATGTCGACGTTGGGTTGTTGCAGATCCGAAACCATGTTTAAATTCATCCCGCCAGAAATGGGCGCAAATACGGCATCTTCAACAGAGCCCTTGACCACGGAAGCGGTGTTATTTCGCTACCGATCGAAACAAAAGACCAAAAAGCGCAAAAATAAAAGCTTTTAATGATCTGCGCTCAGTAATACGTTTTTGTGATTGAAAGTAGAACACTTGCACCAACAACAAACACCAAGGCGATGCAGCGATAAGCGGTAAAGGCAAGACGCAAGAAACAGGAAGGCAAAGCGATCTGATAAAAATGTAAAACCGACTTAGTCTTACGTAAAATATAAATAAAGTCACTGCATTTTTTTAAAATGCACCAGTTGTTTATGTATGGTAAAGATCACAGAAGCACTGACCACTTGCCAAAAATTTGTGCTAAGTGGAATAAATTTTCACTGTGAGAACTTTAAAAGAAGGAACAGCGATAAAAAAAACACGTCCATCTATATATAGTTTTCATTTAGATGAGATTTTTTTCTAATGAAAAAAAAATGTAATCTGGATGGCATGGATGGATTTCGACACTATTGGGAGAATTTGCAAAAGGATCAATAAGAATTTTCGCAGTCGGATCCACAAAAAAAGGGTTGCAGGATCGTCTTCTGCCTTTTCGGAGCAAAATGGGGTAACAGATCATGTTTTTATGCAAGACTAGCCGCACTCCGCTTAGCTTCGGGTTGGTGATTAACAGATAAAAAAATTTTTTTTTTTTATACGTGTCCGCAAATTATCTTTTTTATTGAAGTGCCATTTGGTAAATGGTAAACCATATTTTTTGTTTATTGATCTGACGTTAACACAAACAAAGCGGATAACTTTCAAACTGGTGAACACTCCACGTATAATTGGCCATGTGAAAAAATGATTTTCTAAATTTATCCCGCAAACACTAAGCGATTGCCCTTGCGACTTGTTAATTGTCATTACGAACGCAAGGCTAACCGGAAATTGCAATCGCTTGGTATTCCATACAAAGTAGCGGTGGATTTAAATTACGCAATATCATAACTGAACCAACTTTGGGTTGCAAGCTGTCCGTTAGCCAGCGGACGGACAGGGGGACTAACGGGTGAGAAATCACCTCCCTAACTGTTTGTACCGTTGGAAGTGCGACTATACTCTCTCTGTGAGGGCGGCTGGAAGCAGGTCCCTGTAGGTCATGTCTCTGCTGAGGATGCTGACGAATGGAAGTCGGGCGGGGAGAAGAAAACTCCTGCCCAAAAAATCACCCCAATCCAAGGTGGAATAGCATTTGCCGAGGGATGCATGTCCGGGGGGTGCTGGGACGTTAATATGCGGACTCTGGTGGACCGGCCGACCCATCAGTTTTAACTAGGCTTACCACGGTATGCGGGCTCTACCGTGGCGGACCATCCCCATCCCAGCACACTCGTGGGAACAAATATGAATGACCTATATAAAAACAAAAACGAAGGTGGCCGGCAGACCTTAAAGTGGGCACAAACTCGAAGACGCACAGCGGTCGAATGTATAAGAAGAGTGCCTCCATCCGGGGACCAGTGCTACTGGTAAGGGCGAACAGATGGGCCCGCCGAGCAGCGTGATTGGGGACAAGTCCCTCGACGTGGCTGCAGGCGGCTCCAGAGGCAACCCAAGGAGCAAGCGGGTCTGATCAAATGTGCGAAAGGCATCCTGCCTGACTTCCAGCCTGAGAAGGCGGGGAGGGTGGTTGCCCCCAACACCCAGCAAGCCAGCACTGACGCGGGCAGAAGCGCCGAAAGGCCAGAGGTCTGCGGAGGTACAACCGCCGCAGCCGAAGCGTTCCCGACTGCAGCCTCAGCGGTCCGAGGTTACCAAGAGTAAGATGGACATATCTCGAGGGACCAGTGGCGGTGGATTGTTGCGGAACTGCACAACAGGTTCGTGCAGGAGCTGTTGGCGTCGGGTGGCGCACTGCGCCGTTGCGAGGATGCCGACTGGCATCAAGGAGTGACGGTGATCGCGTGCGAAGATGCGGAATCGGTCACCTCTACAAGAGAGCGATCGCGGTATTTTGAGAAGTATTCCCAGGAGCGAAGCTCGCGGCTCTTGACTGGGAGAAGATCCCCAGCAAGCCAAGAGCCTGAGAAAATTCTCAAGCTTCTGCAGCTGAGCAACCCCAACCTCCCCTCCTCTGATTGGCAGTGACCAGGGTTGAGAAGGCCGTTGACCCGAGGCGCCAGGTTTTCCTGACTCCCAATGAGGGGACAGTCGAGGCGCTGAAGAATACACAGGGCCGACGTAAAGCCGGGATGTAAAGAGGAGGACCCTGATATAGAGGGACCTTGCATCGAGGAGGCGCCCGAAGGATTGCCCGACGAGGATGACATCCTGGAGGGGTACGTCTCCGAGGAAAGCGAGCTCGCTAGGGTCTCGCGCGGCGTCGGGATATCCGAGAAGGAGGACGAGCTGGACGAGCCGACCTCGGACACCGACATCACTGTGGTGGAGGTTAAGAAGCAGAATGTCTCTGACGTTTCTGCAAATAAACCTCCACCACAGTAAAGCAGCTTCCGCTGCGCTACTTTTCCACCTGGCGGAAGGTGGTATCGATGCTGTCCTCATCCAGGAGCCCTGGATCTGTGGCGACAGAATCCTGGGGCTGAGGGCAGCCGACTATAGGCTGTACGCAGCCCCAACAACAGGTAAGGCGTGAGCCTGCATACTCGCTAGGAAAGATTTAACTCTTTTCATACTTCCCAATTTCAGCAATGAAGATTTTACAAAGGCAGGTCTAGAGGGACCAAATGGATCCCTCCGGATATGCTCACCTGGGACACGACCAGGACCCCATCCCCCCAACCCTGAGGCTAGTCACCAAGGACAGCAAAAGGCTGAACCTTGGTCTCATCATCGGGTGCGACCCCAACGCCCACCACCATCAGTGGGGCAGCACTGACACCAACGACAGGGGTCAGTCTCTTTTTGGTTACATCCTTTCATCCAACTTGCTACTGGGAAATTTGGGGAACGAACCCACCTTTATTACCATTAACCGTAGGGAGGTATTAGATATAACCCTCCTTTCGGAATCGCTAGGGGATACCATAAAGTCATGGAGGGTGCTGGAGAAGCACTCTTTCTCTGACCACAGATACATCCAATTCACGCTAGGCTTCAATAGGTTCAACCCAGGCACTTTCCGGAACCCCCGGAGGACTGGCTGGGCGAAATATAAATCCCAGCTGAGTAAGCTCCTTAAACCCCCTCCAGCCCCAACTAACTCGGACTACTGTCCAGAGGGACTGGAGGGACTCGTTCGGACCTTCACTGATGCTTGCAGCACGGCTCTAGATAGGTCCTGCCCCTGTAGTAGGAATGGGAGAAGATGGGGAAAAAACCACCATGGTTGTGTGAAGAACTAGGCAGCCTCAAGAAGACCACGAGGCAGTCTTTCATGCTAGCCCGGAGCGCCAACACGGACGCAGCGTGGCGCCTCTATAAAACTAGCTTGTCCCTATACAATAGGGAATTAAGAAAGGCCAAAATAGGGGCCTGGTCAGACTTTTGCTCAGGAATATAGGATTACTCAGTGGTGTCTAGTTTCTCGACGACGATCCCAAGCCCGGGCTTCGTTAAGCGTCCTGATGACAGTTGGACGACCTCCAGCGAGGAAACCCTCGGGGTTCTCCTGAATGCTCACTTTCCTGCCTGCACGTCTCAGCGCATCCCGACCAACCCCCGACACGGCGGGGTATGTCCGAAATGTGATAACACCTTAGTCAAAGGAACATCAAATGTGCAATTAGCAGCTTCAGCCCTTATAAATCCCCAGGAGTGGACGGCATAATTCCTGCTCAGCTTAGCTACGCAGACGAGCTATCCACGTCCTTCTTCTCGATTATTCTCGACACAGGAGTCATTCCAAAAGGCTGGCTCCGCTCGAAAGTTGTATTTATCCCCAAGGCAGGCAAACCATCGCATTGCACCCATAAGGACTACAGGCCGATAAGCCTCTCCTTGTTTCTACTCAAGACGCTGGAGAGACTCATTCGTCTGCACCTTGGAACTAACATTCCCCATTCATCTTTATCAGGATCGCAACACCCGTATAGGAGGAGCAGATCAACAGAGACAGCACTCCACTCGCTTACCACCTTCATAGAAAAATCACTTCACGAAAAGGAGTTAACACTCTTCGCCTTCCTAGATATAGAGGGCGCTTTCAACAACATTCTGTCGAGCTCAATTACGACGGCATTGACTAAGCTGGGGATTGACCAACACTCAGTGGGTCTTATTGACCGGATCTTGCGTAGAAGAACGGTGGAAGCAATGAAAAAAAATATTTTGGTCGAATCCTGGACAATACGGACGAAAGGGTCAAAGAGGCCAAAACCGCTCTCTCCACCAGCCGCAAGGCGATAGGGCTAAAATGGGGTATTACCCCGAAAATTGTCCGTTGGTTGTACACGGCTTTTATACTCCTCTACGCGGTGGCTATTTGGTGGCCAGCTCTAAAGCGGTCCACCTGCCTGGGCAAGTTTAGGAAAACCCAACGTATGGCTGAGATCTGCATGACAGGCGGCCTGCGCACGACTCCGGAAGACGTCTTGGACGTTCTGCTGGATATCTTTCCAATAGAGATAGTGGGAGAGATGACCGTGTCACTCTCGACACTAAGGCTAAAGGGTGCGGGCTTGTGGAAAAGTTCGAATTTCGGACGCATGAGCATCGGCTCTGCCCCACACCTCACTGAGAGAAACACTGACTACTGTGTCCCCACTGAACACCCTATCACACCCTTCCAGGCTTACATCCCCGACAGAACGGAATGGAACCTAGGAGCCCCTGGACCCCTAGGGTTCCTTCACATTTACACGGATGGCTCAAAAATGGATGGCCGGGTGGAAGGAGGTATTTACCTTGAGAACCTGGGATTAAACGTCTCTTTTAGGCTAGCCGACCACTTTGCATTTTCTCTGTCGGTCAGGCTGCCCTGAAGTCACTAGAATCCATCTCTTCTAACTCGAAGACCATGAACGACTGCCGCAGATCTCTTCACGAGATGGCGGAGCAGTACGACCTCCACCTCATCTGGGTTCCAGGACATAGGGACATCGAGGGCAACTGCGCTGCCGATGAGCTGGGCCGGCAGGGTACAACCTACCCTCTTCAGCCGGAGAGGGAGCACCATAACGATTTCTATAGAAGCTGTAGGGATGAGGAGGAGGAAGAGACAGTTCCTCACCTCCTCTGCCACTGTCCAGCCCTAAGCAGACGAAGACTGCAGTACCTGGGCTCTTCACCCTTGTGGATCTCGCCGACCTAAGCTAGGCATCACCGAAGCAGATAACCTGTTTCATCCAAGGATCGGGTTGGTCCTTTTTTTTTTTAGGATTGTTCAGCGGCCCATGAGAACCTGTAGCGGACAGGAGATCCAAGCCTACGCGGCATAACAAGAGGCCTCCTCATTTTCAAGTGGACGGCCCGGCTCTTTGAGCCGGCCGTCACTGCCCTAAGCCTAACCTTGCCTTGGGTTGCAAGTTATGTTGTGAAAATCTGGGTAACTCCAGAAAGTTTAAAAACTCCGTTGGATAATTTACTACATCATCGGGATTTGTTATGGAATAAACGGATTTGAATGTAACCAAACCGCTAGCAATTTTTGTTTGAATGGTGAAATTCAGTTTTTGTACATCATTATTCCTTGCGGCAAGAATTGCTCTTTGACTTAACCAAGCACAATTCAGATTTTTATTTTTTTTATTTATCAAGGGCTAAAATTAAATTAAATTAAAAGCTAGCAGATGTTGTTCACGCCAAAGGGCGCTTATTTTCCAAAAGCAGTGTGATCCCGTACACTCGCTCTCTCTCTCCCTCTTCCACGGGACTTTCGTGCATAGAGCTTCCAATCCGGTCTCCCAAGCTAACTTTAAGATTCCGTGTATAAGTTCTAATTTACCATTCCACAAATAAAGCCTACCGCACGTCGCGTAAAACCCCTAACAGTGTCCTCCGTTTTTTTTATCGATTGCATTCCAGGTATAAGCCACCCCCCTCCGAACATTTGGTCCATCAGAACCGGATAATAATTCCATCCCCAACAGCTTCGGTGGCTCTAACACCGCACAAGATAAGTGAACATTTCAATTCCAAATCCGATTTTTGCATTCCAATTGTCGCAATTAATTTCTTTTAAATTACTGCGAATTTCAAAATACTAGGTGTATGTTTAAAGCCACAGTGAAACTTCCAATTCCAAATTTCTCTTTGTTCACTGTGTTCCGCTTGCATTTATTTTCACATATACCCCTACATACAGTCCGATACAGTACAATCCACTGATCTACGATCGCCACCAACAATTCAAGCCAAATTCAATAAATATACAAAAGCACAAATATATCGGCACGGGTGTTTTAATAATTAAAATTATTTACACCACAAATATAATTCCAAATTGTGCATAATAAATATTTATTTAAATTTCCTTAAGAATAATAATTCCCAAACATTCAATTAAAAAATCGACAATTACAGTCCACAGCACTACAAATAAATACATCTAAAGATGTCGGCAGTGACGCGCCGAATTAATTTGTGCAATTATATATTACCTCGCCCCTGCTCTATCCTGAGCTTAGTACATATAAACATATATTTATTTTCTTTTCTCTGCTTTATCCTGAGGTAGGCTAAGTTAAAGCGAACATATACCCATTCCAAATTCCATACATACATATGTATGTACATAATTGACTGCAAGTCGACGCTCAGATTTTTGGCAATTTCCGCCTCCGTTGTCTCCACTATTCTGCATTGGCAAACGGCTAATGCACATACAAATTTACACACACTCCTTATCTCCGAAAACAGTTCTGCGCCAAATACAGCAGCGGTCAACCGAATAAGTCCAGGCACAAAAAATAATTCGTAAAATATTTTTATATATATTCCAACTAACTAACAAAGTTAGAAATGTAAATGCGGTCTTCCATATCCGTATTAGTGTGACCGAATATGTTACCGGCTAAGTGAATATTATTCAGTTAATTCGCACATCTACCTAACTATAATATTCCGATTGGTTCCTTAATTCCAAATTCATCTTCGGCAGATAAATAATTCAAAATATACGATAGGAAATACGGATGGATACGATCACGTCTAACGCAGCTCAAGTCCAATCCCATGCGCCCCAAAACTCCTTTCCGTCTGGCTGTCGGCTTCCTCCGTCCGATACGGAAATTTGATAGGGCGATTATATTCGCTGGCCAACTTTCCGAGACCTTTTCACAGCGGTCTATATAGACAATCCTGTCGAAAACTCGTTCTATTTAAATGCCAAGACTAGTGGTGAAGCTCATTCCATAGTTTCCAATTCGCCACTCACCAACGATGGTTTCCGCTCAGCCTGGAAAAACCTATCTGAGCGTTTCGAAAATAAACGAGCGCTGGTAAAGAAATTACTGAACACGCAGTCCATCTTACACGAATCCTCGGCTGCCTTGAAGGAGCTGCAAAGTACAATCCAAAATTTGCTCACATCCCCAAATATTCCTACAAATAATTGGGATTGTCTTTTGGTTTATTTATGTTACACGTAACTTTTAAAGCTGAAGCTCTCACTATGGAAGCAATCTATCCCTATCAAAACAGTAATTCCTATGTGGCAAGAACTTGATTCATTCCTTACTGTGCGACATAGAACTCTAGAGATCCTTCAGTACGAGGATCGTTCAAATATCCAAAAGATGTGCTTTATTACATTACATTACATTACATTCCACAAATAAAGACTAACGCACGTCGCTCAAAACCCCGTAAAGTTTCCTCCATGTTTTCTTATCAAGTGCATTCCAGGTATAAGCCACCCCCCTCCGAGCAGATGTGTTAGAGCAATGACTGCAGAGGCCTTCAGCTCATGTTTTACAATACATTTGTTTTCTTGGTAGAGTAATCTTGTTATATAATACTATGACTACAGATTGAGGATTTTAATGAATTTATGGCTATTTGCTCCTTTGGTTTCTAAGAGTGTTACCAGTGGATAACAGTTGTTCCAGTGATACGTTGTGGTTTTTTATGTATGTCCTTTGTGTCTGCGAGCTCGTTTCCTGGTATTCCAATGTGTCCTGGTATCCAAAGGAGTTTTAATTTGTTGCTGAATTTTTGTAGTAGGTTGCGGGCGTGTGATGTGTAGTGATCGCTGTTATTCAGAAAGATAGATAACTTCAATATGGGAATAGGGGATAGGAAATAGGAAATAGGGAATAGGAAAGTGAGTTTGAACATATGCAGAATTTTCCTATTTTTATTTTTGTGAATCTTTAAGGCCTCTATAATGCTAGAATCTCTGCTGTGAAGACTGATGAGAAGTGGGGTAGGATGTGCCGTTTGATAGCTTCAGTTTTGTTAGTGACAGCAAGGCTGGTAATTTCGTTTATTTTAGACCCGTCTGTGTAAATATAGGTGTAGGACAGATCGTTGGTTTGCTTTTCTGAGAATAGTTTGTTCAATACTTGTGTTGTTGTTTTTATTGAACTTATTAAGTGTGTTGTGTCGATTATAGAAAGGTTCGTCTTCCATGGTGGTGAGATTTGCGCTGATATTTTTTGTTGTTTAAATGGTAATTGGTTGGCTTTGTATTTTTTTACTTAGTGTAGATGTCGCGGAAAAATCATAGATTGGGAGGCCGTAGTCTGCTTTTGCGATGATTGTTGCTTTTGAAACCTTAACAAGTGTGGAAGTGTTGCAATTAAATTTAAGGCTTGAAAGGCATTTTATTATGTTAATTGTTTTATTTTTGAGTTTAGGGGTTAGTTGGTCTGCATGTGTTTTCCATCTGAATTTGTTATTAAAGTGTATTCCTATTATTCTTAGCGGTTTACGTTCTGTATTTGCATGCTTTCAAATAGTGAATTGCAGCTGCAATTGTATTTTATGCAAATGTAGTTTCTGGATGTAGATGTTTGCATTTTGTGGGTGAGAGCAGGGCACCAGAATTCTCGGCCCAGTCGAGTATTGTAGTGAAACTTGGGTTTAAGTTTATGTTTAATTTTTTTTTTTTTTTTTTAGTATGATGTTAAAGTCGTCGGCATATGCGCTAAGGCTTATGTTAGTGTTTGAGTTAATGCGAACCAGAATTTCTCTATTAGTCATGTAATTTTAGATATAGTTTTTTATTTTGGGTCCAGTTTTCCAAGCTAGTAGTTGGTCTAGGTTAGAGTGCATCCCTATACGGTCGAAGGCTTTTGCGAATTTTAGTAATATTATGGTTTAATGGTTTCTTTTAGAGATATCTCGAGCTAATAGGTGGTCTATTAGAAGTAGACTGTATATAGCCGATTTTTCTTTCTTGATACTAGTTTGACTGTTGTGGATAAGTTTGTCGTTTAATACAAACCACCACCACCATAATTTTATCCAGAACTTTTGACAAGCCTGAGTTCAGTGTCAGCCCGGTATGGTTTTATCTCCGTCTGGTTTGGCTATTGGTTTATTCTGTTATTTATTCTGTCCAGTCCAGGTGTGTTTCCTTTAGGTGGGTTTACTGCCGCTGAAAGTTCCATACTTATTGGTTTATTGGTTTCTCTATTTATTTTGCTGATGTTGTGCCGTAAGATGCTTCGAAGAAGTTTCTGCAGAAAAACTCTGCTATTTGTAATTTGTTGATAGTTTTTGTGTTTGTGAAAGGGTTACTTGGACGTTGATGCACTACGATCAGTACACTCAAGTGGCCCGTATGACACCAAGCACGTGCTTGTTCGTGTTAGGTGTTAGTAGGCGCGAAAGATGAAAGTATAGAAAACAAATGCGAGGATGTAACTACTGGCGTGCTACCAGATTGTTTGCTTGCATGCGTACTAAGTGGGTTAGTATTAACGTTTTTAGTTTAGGAAGGCTATCTACGTTTGAAATTATTATGTACAAATCGTTAGTATTTGCACATAGGACTCTAAAGGGCTCATGCAGTTAAAAGGACGTTCTACAATGGCGCAGCACTAAGGGAATATAGGATCTAGTATTTCTACTCGGTACGTGAAAGTTAAGCTGACCCAACAAGTCAGCACTTTCCACGTCACCGTGGATAAGGTTATAAATAAAGGTAATGCCAAGCATGGTTCTACGGTTAGATAAAGAT
>VNJU01008101.1:0-10247 GCA_008042675.1 Drosophila seguyi
GATCCATACCGGTCTGTATAGCTGGAACCGCCGGTTGCTTATCGAAGCTTACGGTTTTTGTTGCCATTGTATTTTGCACTGCGGCCGTTGGCACCGAATTCGCAATATTGGTAGTCTGTTTCGTTGTTGGTAGTGGTTTTGCTGCGACTGCAGAAATTGTAGCACTGCTAGTTGTTGGAGCTTCTTCCATAGAAGCCGGCGGTGGTGGGGTTTGGCATTGATAGCTCCATGATGTGGGAGTTGGGGTAAGCGAAGTGGGTGAGCAAGAGCTCGCTCTCTTGCTGTCTACGGTCAGTAGAACCGGGTTGCTCTTTGTTGACTTCTTTTCTTCAATGATATCGCGTGTTGAGAAGTAAGAGTAACAGGCGTTTCTTGGATTTACGGAGCTTCTACGCTCATTCTTTTTATCGCTGCTCATTATTCGAGCTTATTGCGCGTGGCACTTATTAATTTAAATTAAATAAGCACTTANTTCTTTTTATCGCTGCTCATTATTCGAGCTTATTGCGCGTGGCACTTATTAATTTAAATTAAATAAGCACTTATCTTGCTCATAACACTAGTTTAGAATATATTTTTCTTTTATTGGTTAGCGTCTTTTCGCACTATTTGGACCACTCCAGAATAATATACTTTGTATTTAATTTATTTCATCCACTTTCTTTAATTTTTCCCGGAGCTCACGGAAAACCACGTCCGCTCACTGCGGGAGTTGACACAGACTGTGTTAAGTTAGCTTCATGTCTTACAATGTATGTAAAAAAACTTTATTTGATTTTATTCGAGTACGCGATTATCTATTATTTCAAAGGAAAACACAAGTCAAGCAGTAAGTAAACTAAACATTTCGATAGCAAAACAATAGCAAAAATTGTGCGAAAACCGGTGCACCTAAAAACGAAATCAAAAAAATTTGGCCGAATCGAAATCGAAAAAAAAATCATTTTCAAAAAATCGAAAAATTTTTTATTGCTTTATCTTGAAGAACAACTCCTTGAGAACATTTTCCCAAATTTTCATAAAGATTTCAGCAGTAGAAAAAAAAGTTAAAGCCCTTCTTTCCACGCGCTCCGTCCCGGCCCCAAAGTAAACTTGAAACTTTAAACGCAAATATCTCCGATTTTCTTTACATTTTTTTAATTGTTCTTAATGAATTTGATGTGTACCTAAACGATCGATTATTCATGCACAAATTTTTGTTTCGCTGAAATTAATTTTTTAGTAAAAATGCTAGCATCTGAAACATTAATTTTTTGCATAAAACGTTCCCGTATGCACCAAAATGAAAACGATCGTTCAGATACACAAAATTACTCTAAACTAATGAAATTTTTTTATTTTTATGGTTTCAGTGGACCTGATCGACCTGGGGAACGGTCACCACAAGGCTCTCCCAAAAAAAGGCATTTCAGGGAAACAGCTGCCCTTAAAAACTATTCATTAATTGTTTAAAAATTTTTGCACAAACATTGGCAGAAAACTCTACCATCAGAAAATAAAATCAATTATGTAATAAAAGAATTGCTACATACCTAAAAAAAACCGAACTTTTATATTTTTTCGACCAAAAATTGTATATAACCCCTTAAGAATGTCTGGTCCAAGTAATAAGCCGAAATTAAAAAAAAAAAAAGAAGTTATAGCCGAAAATGAACGCCTTCGTTCAAGAAGCGCATATATTGACAAATTTTTAAACGCGTTTTTCTCGAAACTATGTTTTCCAAATCGGTACCAGAAATATCTCGAAAACCATTGAACCGATCGACCTGAAATTTTCTGTTGATACACATAAATATCTAGTCTCTATCGTATTTTTTTTAAAGATTTTTCTTCTTTTTTTTTTTAATGGGAAAAAAAGGACGATATTTTTTTTTAATCGCAATTTTAAGTTCCAAAATCGGCTAGATTTTTGAGGCAACGGCACAATATAGCTCATTAGATACTTTCGCTTTACTAAAATCATAACTCTTTAACCAGTTGAGATATTTTCATAATTTAATGAAAAAATTTATATGAAAGGTAATTTTAATACCTTTCGATTAAGTGGTCATACAATATGTTGTGATAAATAGTAGATTTTATAATCGAAAATTAATGTTTTTTGAGGCAGTTTTCTCAGTTTTTGTCCAATTTTGAACAATACTTTTTGTTTCTTTTCTCTTAAAATGCTAATATGATGCATATTTAATGTTTTAAAAACAAACAAATAAATACATTTTAAAGTAAAAAAAAAATTTTTTTTTAATTTTGTAAAATTTGTCATATATTTTTACATTTTTTAAACAAATAATTCATCTTATTCTACAATATTTAAAAGAACAGAACAATCTGGACCATAACTATCAATAGCATATTCACTTATATATCTAGTCTTTCTTAACGAAGCCAGAAAAGGATCAGAAGATGCCGCCAACATACGAAATAGATCCGCATTTTGTCTCTCCCTTGATATTTTCACGGTAACAATAATATGAGCCAACCCTTTTTTATCTTTTGTTACCTGCACCTTTTTGTTCAAAATAATCCTTCAATTTTACATCATTTAATATTTTTAAAGTATAATTATTCATTATAAATTCATTTAATATCATTAAGTGTCCTTACAAAGTCAGGCAATAAAAAACAAGCCATCAATACAGGAAAAATACATGCCCGCCATACAATTTAGTGCTGCGCAGCGACTGTGCTTGTATCAGAATTTGCACGAAACCGCGCGTTTTTTACGCTGAGTTGAAAGTATCTTTTGCTATGGAAATTCGGGGTGGCAGTTCGGGGCAGCCGATCTTTTTTGAATATGATAAAGGACATATTCAAGAACAACACCTCATACGCAAAACCCAGCCACTACCATCCCCCTATTTTATACATTCCATCAAAGTTGAAAAATAGGTGAAAAATAGTACTTCGGTGAAACAGGTATGCCTAAACGTGCAAAAGATATTATAGATTTATTCTACCTTCGTTTTACTGAGATTACCCTTTCGATAGAGACCATAACCAAGCCGGTCGGTTACATATTTTACCAAAAAATCGACCGCAAAGTCTGCAGTTTGCTAAAAAACTACCTGCTTTTTGTGCAACCCAAAAAAGGTTCAACTTTGAACACGTGTAACTTCTTAAATATTTAACCGATTTGAATGATTTAATTTATTCAACCCTTTTGAACTATTACCTGTCGAATGCAATAACAATTTTTACGATCCGTTGTCATGAAAAATTTGAATTTAGTATAGTATCTCTATCTTTTGAGCCATAGTGCGGCATCTGGAACCTGTATTTTGAATACCTGTATTTTTTTACTTAAAAGAATATGAATTACTCCGTTAATTATAAAATTTTTAAAATAAAAAATAATGTAAAAAAACTTAAAAGTGTATTCTTTTACCTAAAAAAACCCCTAATCAATAACTCAAGTAGACTCTCTGAAAAAAATGCAAAAATTTCCCTTATTGACCCTCTGGGTGTATATGCCCCTATTAAGGGGGCCATTTTTGGAATTTTATTTTTCTTTGTAGGGGGCGTCCTTCCGCGTAAGATGTCCTGGAAGTTGTAGAAAATTTTCGCGGCGCAGGCGAAAATAGTTGGAGTAAAAAGCGGGGGCGTCGTGGGATCAGTTTGAGGTGCATCAACTTTATTCGGCTGCATACATATGACGATTAACTTAAGCTTAAACATAGAGCCGAACTCCCTCCCTCTTTACTCCTCTGAAGCGAGAGCGGGAGATCGACGGCGGCCGACTGCAGAGCTCAGCTCCGTCCCGAGGCTTGAGCTCGGGGGGCGCGGGAGCCCACGAGGAGGTAAGCGCGTAAGCTTCAGAGGGCCGAGAAGCGGCGGTTGAGTTCCGCGGAGCGGCCGAAGATCGAAGCGAAGCGGAGAGCGGACAAGTTAGTCCATGAAAGGGGCCGAGGAGCGGCTGAAGATTGCAGAAGAGCTGGGATCGGGCGAGCATTGGCACGCTCGATGGACTGTCCGCGGAGGCCCGACATACGGGAGCGCAAGAGCAGCCGAGCTTTCGGAAGCTCATGGTGGGACGCGGGGGTACAGTGGGCCCCTCACGTAAACAATTTTAGAGAGTCTATTTTAGTAACTGGATCGGGGTTGTTTTTATGTAAAAGAGTGAATTTTTAATTTTTTCTTTAATTTTTTTTATTAAAAAATTTTTAAGGTCATGTTTTGAGAAATTCGGCATAGCAACTTGGTCATAAAGGAGAATTTTGTCATTATCGTTAACAAACAATACATCAAGTCAGGTATTGACCGTACTGGTGTTATGTGTTGGTGTCACAGATCTTACAATTTGTACCCCTAGATGTTTAATATCGTCACGTAATTTGCTCTCGTCCAAAATATTACTATTTAGGTCGCCGCCCAAAATGATGTCAATATATCTACAGGAAAGGCTTGCTAAAGAATTCATAATAGTCTAGTTATTACTAGTCAGTTTGTTGGGTCTATACATGCAGCTAATTAATGTCCTTAACGTGCTACGTCTTAAAATAATTTGTTTCGGGAAAATACACTGGTGGCCAAAAAAGTCTCGAGAGTCATAAAACTTGTTTAATAGCCCTAGGGAAAAAATCCTTCTTAATTTTAGTTTTCGACCACACCATAGATTAAAAAAATAACTAACAAGAGTGTTTCTCATTTTAAATTTAAAGACTGCGACCGATTTTATGCAAAAAGCATGAACACGGTTTGGTCAAAATAAGAAGTACAGACAATCTTCTAAGCCTAGACGTGGAAAGTATTGAAAATGTTTTACCTTTTTCTTCTATTAAACTTAAATATATCCGGTAGAACTACCCTTATTTTGACCAACTTTCGCTATTCGTTTTGGCATACTAGCAATAAGTGTGTGATAAGTCTCTACTAGAATCTTATACTCGGTTTCTTCAAGAAATCTTCAGAAATCTTTAGCATTTTAAAAATGTAATGGCTTCGTTTGGTTTTTTTAAGTATCCCCACAAATTTTTGATTGAGTTTTCGGTCCAAAGACTTGGCTAACCCATAACATTTACCTTTTTGTCCTTAAACCAGGACCTGACGACTTATATTCAAATGGATCATCGGCCGGTTGATTACTAAATAATTTGCATTTAATATTCGATTTTACATATATGGCCACACCTCCTGCATGCGCTTCATGATCCGAGCGGTAAAGAGCATTCATATAGCTTGTAATTTGAGGGTGCTCTCTCTGAAACGCATACAATTTCAACATTCGAATTAATGAGTAAATACATAAACTCTTCCATTTTGTTGCACAGACAAATTTTAGTTCATTCTTCCTGTTGTCTAAAATTGGAACCATCGGATAGCTGTTTAAATTTAAAATATTTGAAAAAACGAATTACTCAGTGCAACAGTGATTCTGAACTTTTTGAGTGACCTAGTGAAGATTGTTTATCTCGTCGAATATAACAATAAACAACGTTTGAAATTTTTCTAACACCCTCAAAATCTTAATTTATTGTTATTGTTTTCGGTACTTTTTCGCTTTGAAAAATTCCTACTCGAAAAATATTTGACCAAATTGAAAAACTCTTGGCGCTTTTTAAAACTTTTTGGAGTAGCTTACAGAAAAGAAATAACTTATTTTTTGTTTCGAATGAGAAATACAACATTTTTGCTTTCAAATATGAAGTTTTCACTTTTTTTTCCATGTTTTTTTCGATTTTGACGCCCTTTTTTTTTTTTACAAATCACCACTATTTCTTAATGATGCACGCCAATTTTTGTTGTCTAGTCAATTACGAATAAAACAAGACAAAGTTTATCTGTTTATCTGGTTGAAAAACACGAAAAAAAATTTAAAACTTCATATTTGCAAGCAAAAATTTTGTATTTCTCATTTGAAACAAACAATAAGTTATATTTTTTCCTGTAAGTCAGTCCACAGAGCTATAAAAAGCGCCAAGAGTTTTTCAAATTGGTGAAAAACTTTTCGAGTATGAATTTTTCAAAGCGAAAATGCGCCGAAAAACGGTTTTTTGACAATAACTTCAGATTTGGAGGGTGTTAGAAAAATTTTAAACGTAGTTTTGTGCTATATTCGACCAGATAAACAATCTTTACTAGGTCACTTCAAAAGTTCATTCACTTTTGTCAACTTAGTAACACTGTGTTATTAATACCTAAAAACCAAAAATTTAACGGAAACGGTACTAACAAATACAGAAAACATAAAACAACCTCCCTTATGTACTCTCAAGACAATAATGATTACTAAATAATATCTTAAGGGGGGACATATGGGTAAAATTTTGAAAAATACAAAAGAATTGTCGTTTAAAAGATGCTTTGAGGCAAAGCCTCATAGGCATATTTTTCAGTACTTATAACTTTAAACGCGTTTTTCCAGAAACCACTGTTTTTGAGACAGCCGGAAAATTAACTTGATCAAATCTTAGCCGATCGATGAAATTTTAAAAGTATATTTAAAATTCTTTTTTCTATCGATTGTTTTATATTTTTTTTACAAACAATTTTTGCACCTTTTTTTCGTGAAAATTTGAAATTTTTTTTCGATCACGCACCATTTTCCGAAAGATTAATGTATCGAAAAATCCAACGTGTGTCGATAGTTGTTGATGTATAAAACCTAACAAATTTTATTTTTTATTCCAACTTAAAAATTAAGGACGTTAGCTTTCCGGCAATGGATCCCCAAAAATAGGGCCTACGAAGAATTGCTGCAGAACCGCCATTTTGATTTCGATTTCTTTGAAAAAATCATATTTTGTACATTGCATTTTATATTATAAAACCTACTTTACAAAAATTCGATTGTCTCTTTCGTTTGATTAAAAAAAAATTCCAGAGAATCCGCTTTTTTTTTTAGCTATTGCCCCCCTTAAAACTACCAAATAATATTGGGTCAGTAGAGCAAGAGTATATATTGGTGAAAGCTTTTATTCGCAGCAATGGCTGACTGAGCGTTAAAAGTTCGTCGAGGTGCTGGGTGACGTAATCTCTTCTACTGCACTTAACGTGTAAGTGTGAAACCTTTTCCCTCGCCGACTCAAGCTTAATAATAATTGGAGGATCAACCAAGTTTTTTTTTGGGTTGTACGGACTCTAAAAATGTCTCGAACTCTCGGCGAAGGGACAAGATTCATAGCGAAATACCGCTTGTTGAACATTGGTCGCAGTTTCTCGCCTCTCGTGAAATCGACCCCCTGTATTCATAGTGTACACACCTCGCTTTCAGCACGCTGTGCGTTAAGCCTACCTTGGACCGATCCAATTTGTGTTTCAGGGAGCGCAGCTCCTCACATTCGATCGGCCATCTGCTTCATCTCCGTGGTAACACCCATAAGCCGTACCTGCAAGCATTCTCTCCTTGACCTCGGCAATGGTTGATTTGATGAGCTGGGCTTATTTAAGTAATAAGTAGGTCGAACGATAATAGCCAAACTCGGTGGCGCTCATCTTACACGAGTAGTGAGGAGAGGCAATCTTATCACTCTTACTTTGGCTAATCCATATGAACCACATATTGAAGGAACTCGATTGTGGGGGAGTAAAATAAGTATCAGGAACTTTCCCTGACGCCATAGGCAACATAATGTCGGGAGCCTTGGAACGCCTAGAAAACTGGGCGAAATCCTGCGAACTAGGGAGTAACCACAACAAGACAGAACTTATGCTATTCACACGGAGATCAAAGATCCCAAGAAATAAAATTCCTAAAATAAAGGGCATATATCTAAACTTATCAAATTTGACGAAGTACCTAAGGTTTATATTGGACTTCAAGTAAGCAGAATTTGCATTCAACAGTTGCAGGAACAGGTCAGTCTCCCAGAATCAACGACAACCTCCTGCTCTGATATAATTGCTTTAATGGAAAGGATACCAGGAGAGGAGATTTTTACAAATAAATTCAACATCGGTGACAATGTCAAGGTCAACCAGTTCAGAGACAGTTACCAGAGCAAATTGTGTCAAATAAGTTCTGAGAGACGCTAAAAGTACGAGATGTCTATGGCATAAAAAAAATTAAACTTTCCCACCTTTAAATGTTCGGCTTGGGTTTTACCTTGAATATAGGCAAAAACATTTTTCGGTGTGAAGTCAGGAAAGCTTCGAAAAAATATTATTATTTTCGAAGGTGGAACCGCTGTGAAGGTCTTTGGTAACACTGTGTTACCAACAGCCGGTAATACGGGTTAACTGGGAAGTTTTTGCAATGGAGTGGCAGTCTGCGGAGTTAAACTTTGGTACACCGCAGGGGATCCACCCCGGTATATTCGGTTACCGAATCTTTCCTTGATCTGGAAGTACGGATCATTGAACTCTTTCGACCAACGTTTAATGAATCCAAGCACACCTCTGGCTTTATTCACTATGCATGAAATATTATCAATAAAGTCAAGTTTAGGATCCAGACGGACACCTAAATCGTCAACTAAAGCAATTCTTTCTAAATAGCAGCAGTTCAGCGTGTAAGTTGCAAGCTTGGGAGCGACACGAGAGAATGTCATAAGCTTGCATTTAGAGCCGTTTAAGTTTAATAGGTTTGCACTGCACCATGTTTGAAAATTGTTAAGATCTGTTTGTAAATCAGACTGGCAAGACGCGTCCGTATATTGCACACAAAGTTTGACGTCGTCCGCTTACATAAATACTCTGGAGTTAGTCAGAACTTTGGGCAGATCGTTAATAAATAATGTAAACAGCAGGAAACCCAAATGGATTCCTTGCGGGACGCCAGAAGTAACCCTGAGAACATTTGATAGGGTGTTTTTAAAAAGGACCCTTTGCGTCCTGCCATTCAGATAACTTGAGATCCAACTAAGAAGATCAACCGGAAATCCCATTAGGTCGAGTTTCCGAACAAGGAGAGAATGGTTGACAGAGTCGAATGCTTTACTGAAATCAGTATAGATTACGTCTGACTGAAGGTTTTTATTGAAGCCCCTTATTATGAAGGAAGTGAGCTCCAAAAGATTAGTAGTCGTTGATCTTCGCTTTATAAATCCATGCTGGCATGGAGAAATAATGAGGAGGATTTTTTCGACAAGTTATGAGATGGCCGACAACTTACAGATTTCTCTATAGTTGTTGGCATCCAATTTGCCACCTTTTTTGTGGAGAGGAATAACAAATGATTCCTTCTAAACAAAGGGAAAGTGGGAGGTTTCTAAGGGCAAGGTAAATAATTTTAGAAGGGGATTGCAAAGGGCGTTGCACAATACCTAAACACACAGCCGGGTATTCCGTCAGGCCCTGGCAAGTAAACCGGCTTAATACGGAGAAGATAACACGGAGAAGATTGTAACACTGCGCGTTCAGCACCGTAAATCTCGACCGAGGAAAGATTGAGAACCGGTAAGTTTATATTAAGAATACAGATTAGATTTATAGTTTTTAAGATGACTCAACTCTTTAGTAAACCAAGGAGACTTATTCGAGGTTGACGGATAGTACATGTATAACTCAGACCAATTAAAATCAGATATAAAGTTATTCAGCCGTTCGAAGTCCGCCTTGCGGAAGCAGAGGACTTTTTTGGCTGGACGATCAGTAATAAAAATAGAGCTACCATTGGCTGATAGCTTAACACAAAGGAATTCAACATCGTTGCACTCCTCGAAAGTAATTAATTCAGACGTGAGAGTGGAGTCAACCGCTATGAGGACACCACCTCCACGTCTGATAGGCCGATCCAGCCTATATATCGTGAATACAGCTGGAAACACTTCGGAGCTCAGAATCTCCGGCTTGCATTCTGATAGGAAATAGAAAGGGGAAGTGGTCTGGTCGGGCCTGGAAGACTTATTCCTACAGGCCGCCGTTTCTTTTTCTTAGCTTCGAACTCCTTGACGACAACGAATTCAGGCCAGAATTTGTTCGAACATATCTTGTCAAAAAATTCGTTAGGGACATTTATTTTGAAAGACGAAATGTCCCTAGCATAAGAAAATTTGAATTTTTCCACCTTAAGTTTATTATTTTCGGCTCCAGTTTTGCTTGTATAAAGGCAATTACATCTTCCGATGACTGAGAATGGGAGAGCCGCGAAACAAAAATATGTTTCGTAGGTGGGACAGCTATAAGGGCTTTTGGCGATACAGACTGGTGGTCTGCATTGCCAGCATGGGCCTAGATGCTGCCGACCAGAAGCTGATTTTTTGCGCCTGAGAGACTCATTTAATAGTTTTAGGCTATTAAATTGAGTATCCAGCGCCAAGAACATATCTTGAGTTTTGCGGAAACTCAATAATACGTCTTTAAAACCGTTT
>VNJU01008108.1:3244-14066 GCA_008042675.1 Drosophila seguyi
GGCCTGTCGCTAAGAAATTTTTGTGTCCATTTTCGTTGTATGAAATGGGTAGTCTATATGTTGTATGGTTAGTGGTTTGGGACATTCATTTTGAGAGACGAAATGTCCCTGGCATAAGAAAATTTGAATTTTTCCACCTTTATTTTGTTTATTTCAGCTCCAGTTTTGCCTTGCATAAAGGCAATTACATCTTCCGATGTCTGAGAAGGGGAGAGGTTTAGGGATCCGTCTGTATGCTGCAGACCAGTTGCGGTTTTTTTGCGCCTAGGAGACTCATTTAATAGCTTTAGGCTATTAAATTGTGTATCCAGCGCCAAGAACATATCTTGAGTTTTACGAAAACTCAATAATACTTCCTTAAAACCGTTTTTGGTTTGCCGCATAAATGACATCATCTCCCTTTCGACATCGCGACAAGCCTCACAACAGTACCGCAGACCGATGTTTTTTCTGACATCGTCTACCGCCCGAGCCCCAACACCAATGCACTTGGAATGCACAATGTTGTCGCACAGCCAGCAGCCGATTTTAAGATCAGCAAAGGTAATAACCTTTTTACAGGTTTTAACACCACAGACAATAGCGGACATTATTTGGACTTACCACTGTACCTTTGCGTAAGGGTGCAGCTGCACCGAAGAAACGGGAGAGTGAGAGAGCGGGTTAGCGGGTGAGCGCGGAAGCAAGCTTTTAGTTTAGCTGTCGCGACAGCGCAAGCTAAACGGAGAAGGCACAAAGAGGAATGCAAAAGCAAACACTAGCAGCACAACTAAAATGTGAAATTGTTAACAATTAAATACACAAAACAGAATAGCTGAATGCACACGAAGTGAACGGAATCTTTATTATACACAAAATCAAAGACTAAAATAAAACAATGATTGTTTTTATCAAAAATTACATAAAACGAGAGCGCAAGAAAAAAACACGACTAGTTGGAAAAGCTAATAAATTCGGAGGAAAATATTAAAAAAATAATGAAAATATAAGTTGTTTGGATTTTGTCTTTAGGAACTAAATTGTAGGATTTTAAATATGGCGGTAATTATTAAATAATTATTTCCAACTATTTAGATTATTTGGTTTTCGTATTTAGGAACCAGACAGCAATTTAAGACAAATTTCATAGAAAACACCCAAAAAAAAAAAAACAATGAATTTGTCTATAATTAGTTTCTAATTATCTTTATTTTACTTTTATCGGGTTTTGAAATTTTGTTGTTCGACTTATTTAATTTTTATTTATTTTTTGATTGAGGGTATTTTCTCGTCAGCGCAGTACTTAAGCTTGAAAATATATATGTATGTATGTAGCGGGAGACTGCCGCTTAACGCAGAAAAGCGGGGATCCTGCAAATATAAGTATGTATGTATGGGGAGGTTGCAATTCAACGCTGAAAAGCGCGGAGCTTGCAAAAAAAGAATTAATTTTTCGCTAAATATGTCGAATTAATTTTTAAGTATTTTTTAACGAAGGGTTTTTCTCAATTTGGATTTTTTTATTTTGGCGTATCTGAGGAATACGCCCTAAAGGGGTTTTGTAAAAATTACTTTTCCTTATGGGTAAACGAAGGCCGAAAGATAGCCGTCTCCATCTAAAAACGCGTTTTCCCGAATTGAATTATTTAAACTTATTCGTAGTACTTCTACCTACTTCTATATGGCGACCACGGAAGGAATAGAAATAAAAAATTGTACTTATCTTGCTTTTATCAGAAAGGGGCGCTGGTAGATCAGGATCCCGCTCGAAGGACCAAGATATTGCCAAGTTGATGAGCCGCTGGATTGGGCTGTACGTCCGTTGGTCGCTGCGGGCGAAGAAGTTGTGTTGAAGGTGGTTGCTGTTCTTGCTATTGGTCCCAAAAAATAAGGTGTCGGGTCGGGTGCAGCTCCACTTCACTTGACTTTATTGGTTCACTAGTAGAATTAAACTAACTAACAAAGGAGCCGCAGGACCGCGGAGTGGTGAAATTGCCGCTGAAAGGAGGAAGAGTGACAGGACGAGGAGAGCGGAGCGAAAGAACGCGCGCAAGCGCTGGCCGCTCACACTGCCGGTCAGAACTTTCGAGCCCTCCTGGCGTGAACATAGACGCCTTTTTTTTTTAATACTTACTTTACGCTAAGCAACCAATTAAATGGTTATAATGCGTTGGAACTAACAATATTAACGAACATAACATGGAGAACAGAACAGGAAGAATAAACTAATAATTTTTGATTACAGAGAATTAATATTTAGTTTTTGACTACTACTGAAGCACTTGCGTTCTTTGCCTCCCTCTTGTCCAGATGTCTCCTGGGTGACGCCGCTTCAGTCTTTTCCTGGACGTCGGGTGAGCCATACAGCCGCTAGGTGGCTGGTATGGGCCTGAAGCCGATCGTTGTAGCGACTTGTGTGGCGATTAATCTGCTCTCTAATTGTAGGAACGTTGAGGTCGTTTGCGATGTCAACATTTCTCGCGTTCCAAGGCGCGTTTGTAATTGAGCGCAACGCTCGGTTTTGAACCCTTTGTACTCTCATAATGTTTGAGTCAGAGGTCGTACCCCATATCTGGATGCAGTAGGTCATCGAAGGAACCACAATGGCTTTGTAGAGCAACACTTTGATGCTGACGCTTAGATTACTCGCTAGCTTTAGCATCCAGTTCAGCTTTCTAGGCTTCACGCCGTAAGTTGCTGTAATTTTATTGGTGCGCTGCTTCCATGTAAGCCGCTTGTCCAAGATAAATCCCATGTACTGCGCCTGGGATGATTGAGGGATGATCGTATCATGCAATTTAATCCTAGGGAGGACTTTATGCCTCAGGGAAAAATTGCAATGCTGGGACTTGTTAGCATTGATGGATATGTTCCACCTGTTCCTCCACTCGCCATACATGTTCAAGAATTGTTGGGTTTTCCTAGATGCCTCCATTCGACACGGTGAGCTTGCGATGTATGCTGTGTCATCAGCATACGTGCCAATAGGTACCCGGTAAAGAGTGCATAGTACTAATCCCAGAATACTACCCTGCGGAACGCCAGCTCGACTGCATCTGATAGTTGATCTTTCTGCTCTCACTTTGACCATGAATTTCCATTCCAGCAGATACGGTTTTAAGAGGAGATATTGTGTAGGCGGTTTTAGATTAAAAAGCAAGCCATCGTGCCACACTCGATCAAATGCTTCGTTCACATCTAGGAAAACTGCACTGTATTGCTCCTTTTCAAAGGCATCTGAGATATGCTGCGTTACTCGATAAGCTTTTTCTGGGGTTCCATGGTGGTTCCGAAAGCCGAAACGGTGATCTGGAATGGCATCCTGAACATAACTTACTGCCATCATTCTGGTAAGAAATATTCTCTCGAAAAGTTTACAGAGTGTGAACAGCAAGCTTATTGGTCTGCAGGACGCAAAAATGTTCTCCGGTTTGCCTGGCTGTGGTATCATCGATATCACAGCGCACTTCCATTGTGTAGGGATGTGCTGGATTCGAAACATGGAGTTGAACAGGAGCACAAGAAATATAATACCCTTATTTGGGAAAGCCTTGGCAACTCTGCTATCGATACCATCGAATCCTGGAGCCTTACTGGAGTTCAATTTTTGTATCTGTGGACAAACTTCTTCCGGACTCACATGACGAATGAGTCCTACAGCAGGGCATGCAGTATTAAGGAATGCCAGTATTGCTTCGACGTCCTCAGGCTTCGCAAAGTTAAATGGCTGAAATCGTGCTTTCAGTTCGTCAACAAAAGCCAAGGAAATTTCTGCATCTGATCTGCGCCAAATGTTGTCAGCACGCTTTATAGGAATTCTTCGAGGGGGCTGCCGTTTTACTGTTCTTGTTGCTTTCCAGATGTTGAATCTGTGTGCTTTTGTGGGATCAGCATTGCGTAGAAAATTAGCAAAATAGTCATTTTTTGTTTTGTGCAACAACTTCTTCAGCTCGTCCTCAGCACGACGATAGGCTCTTTTATCGACCGGATCTCTCGAACGCATGAACCTGCGACGCAAGGCTCTTTTCGACCTAACCAGATCCAAAACCTTATGCTTTGAAATAGCATGAGGTGGGTCTGGTGGGTTAATTGAACCTTGCCAACAGGTTGAGGACTCGGCAGCGATGTGGATGTTTCAAACAAAGAACTTAGTGGCGTCGTCAATGTCTTCATCGGAGCTTAGAACCATGTTGAGGTTAACCAGTTGGTTAACTGCCGCCTGGAACCGAGGAATATTTGCTTTTTGAGGAAGAATACTCTTCTTCCAAAAGAGCTTGTGAGCAGCAGTACTTAGTTCGATTACAAGGGGATGTGATCGGAACATAGTTCAAAGCTTTCTGTGATGGAGAGAACCTCAGAGCGAGTCCCTTCACATATGGCAAAATCAATTGCTAATGACGTAAGCTGGTTGAACGGGTAATGCGTGGGCCCGCCGGTTGCAAGGGCATGGATATTTGAACTGAAGATGCAGTCAGCCAAAAGTCTTCCACTGGCTGTAGAGTTTTGAGATCCCCAAAGTCTCAGGCAACTAGAAATTTGGGTTCTAGCTCCTCAAATAGTACCCTTAAGTCCCCGCTGGAGCGATGAAAGTTTGGAGGACAATAAAGAGATGCAAAAGCAATTTCGCCTTGGTTCGTTTTAACCTTAACTTCAACACATTGTACACTTTAATATTCCATAGTTAAAAATTGGTGGTATTTAAAATGGGACTTTATGAGGACCGCACAGCCTCCACGGTGGCGATCGGATGGTTGGATTGGTGAATGTCATATCCATTAAGCTTGAAGTATGACCGTGTGAAGAAGTGTGTTTCGCTGACCAAGATAATTTTGAGTCCGATTTGACTCATGGATGAGCTGGGAGAAGGCCAGATATTGCTTGGTTAGTTCATGACGCGTGTTGTGAGGCCTGTGATAAGAGTAACCATTGACATCATCATCTGGAACATTTTATCAAGCTGAGTTAAGGGAACGGACATTTTTTCATCAGATCGTATGCTAGTTTCGCAGTTGCTGGGAAGAATTTGGTTGCTGAAACGGTTGCTGAAGTTGGGAACTTTGGTGTCGCTGTGGCCTTGGGTTTGTATCCGGCTAGAGTGACTGCTGGTTGCGATCCCTTTGTTGGGTTTTTTAGTTCTGCTTTCTACTTCCTAGTGGAAGAAATTGTTGTTGCTGGACATATATGACAGTACCGCGGATTGATTGGCAGATACCGGAGGATTTGGGCTATTTGAATTCCTTGTGATTTTGGATTTTGAATAGGGAGAGCTTGGTCGTCGTCGTCTGGCTAAGAATGAGGGGCCTGAGTTACAATGGTTCGAGCACTGCTGCGGCTTAGCCTGTTGAGCTTGTATAGCTCCGCCAGCAACTCTTCCCTAAGATAGGGTAGGTACAATGCCTCTTCGTGCCGCTGGTGCAGCTGATTGTTGAGGGGGGCTGCGATGGGATGTAGCACCTCAACGTCCACTTACACTCTGCTGGTAGACGAGACAGCCCTTGTAACTTGCTGTATGACTACCGCCGAAGTTGACGCATTTAACTGGATGAACTTCTCCCTGGCAGTCCTCAATAGCATGTTGCTGACCACATCTGACGCAGATAACTTCTTTATGGCATTTATTTTTTCTGTGGCTGAATGATTGGCACCGATGGCATTGCACGACGTCATCCTTTTTGTGCGAAGTTCGACGCGAATCCTTTGCGACAGAGCCTTAAGGTCATGAATTTCCTTCTTGCCGGCAGCAGGCTCTAATTCGAAAAATACAAGGTTGTCTAGCCTTGTTTTGTTAAATCGGCTACTGGGTCTATTGACAAACCGAACTGTATGGCCAAAAGAGGTAAGGCTTTCCTTAATGACATTATCTGGAACGGAGTGATGAACACCTCGAATGACAATGCGGTAGGGTCTTTCCTTATTGGTCTGTCAAGTATGAAAAGGTACCTTTCTAAGGTAGGCGATTTTCTAATGGCTCGGTACGCATCTGACTCAGAAGCCAGGATTGTAGACGGCATTATCTGGGTGACATTTTATTGAATACTTTGTTGGGTCAACGGTCTTGTCTATAAAACCGATAAGTCCGTTCAGTGATTCACAATTTATTACCACAATTGGGGGTGAAACCACCCGCTGGACGGTGGAGTTACGTTACTGGCTTAGGGTTTATTTGGGCTAGAACTGCTGCTGGTGGAACTGTAATGGTTTACTTGGTTGGTGTTTCTGGTGCTGTTGCTGGATTGATCGCAGCTGACTCGGATGTCGTTGATGTTGACATTGGTATTGCTGGAGCTGCTACTGGCGCGGTCGGGGCTGTCGTGGCAGACTGCTTAAGGAACGATAGTGGTTACGTCATCCGTGTCCATATCCGACAGTACCGAGAACTGATTTTCGGATAAAGGTGGATTTGGGCTATTTTAATTTAATGTGATTTTGGATTTTGAATAGGAAGAGCTTGGTTTTAAGCGTCGCTTGTTAATCTAGGGGCGTGGGGCAGAAAATCGGCGTCTTAAATGAGCGATTTAGAGCATCACTTATTTTCTTTTGGGCCGCAGCTACATCCGCTACTATATCAAAGTTCAGACATTGTAAACGGTTTGCACTGCTGAACACTGCTTAACCGACTTGCTTAAAGACTCCCGACAAGGCGGGCGTGGCCAAGTGTGTTAGGTGGTCGACTTACAGCAATTGGGGGACTTATACAAAAATGGAATTTTTAGAAAAGTTTTTAGAAAAATTTTTTTGTTTTTTTTACAGAATGCATATTTTAATAAAGCACAAACATAGACGCCACCCACTCTTTCAGTAACCCCTCACCAGAAAATATCAAAATAATAACCGAATTTCTGAAAATGTCTCAATTATACCACAATACATATATACACACCAACAAATTTATCTACAATTACCGATCGTTTCTATGACAGATATATGATATAATCATTCTTTTTGCGTATATCTCTGAACAGATAAAAATATGTTGAAATCTAAAATTTTTTTTTTTTAGTGTCTTGAACGTTCCTATGGCCGCTACATGATTGGACTACTAGTCTGATTTTAATGAAATTAAAACCGAAATAGAAAACGGCCGCTTCTCAAATTATATAAAAATATTATGAAAACGGGTTAAGTTATAATTTTGTTCGTAAAATTTTCAGACAGTTCCAATTAAAGCTATATGATCACTAGTGATCACTATCAGATAGCATCATACGAACGACATACGAACATAGCTAGATTGACTTCGCTGTTGATGCGTTGCAACAAGCTTCTGATTAACGTTATAATACTCTTCAAGACGAGCCCTGATACCATGAGTGCTTTTAAGTATACTGCCCGCTACTTCTTTTGGAAAAGCCCAAGAGGTCATTCAGAGAGTCTTGGCAAATTATAAGCGACCGCAGGATCTGCCTGAATAAAAGTACTTACGAAAATTGATGCCAGAAATGAAGTTTTTCAAGATCTTATATAATGTGCGCTTTTATACAAGAGATGCGATTGAGTTTTGATAATAATTTTTGGCACAAAACAGTTTTGCTTTACACAGCGCGTTATGAACAAAAAATCAACTGTGTATACTTTATAAATGATAAGTTTGTATTTTTTTAAATAGTTATAAGATTGGTGTACACTGCGAGTGTAGATTTGTGTAAACTAATAACAAACTGTACTTTTAAATCAACTGTATACGACTTTCGCAACTTTATGACTAATGTTTAACTTTAGACGACTTTAGCTACTTTATATAATACTTAATTAGAACTGCACTGGATAACGACTGTTTCTACTGATTTCTGTATATGCGACTCCCTGCTCTTTATGTGCGGCCTCTCTGAAACCCTCCATTTGCCTCTCTTTTGATCGGGACATTGCCGTTCGCAGCGGGAGACAATGTGTTCTCCTTCCGGCTGTACCTTAACATAGCGGATAGCGAATTAAAGTGTTGTGTTTAAATAATATTAAATAATAGCACGACCGTGTTTCAGATTCGGAAGTCAACAAATATGACAAATCTACATAAATAAAAAAAGTTTGTGTATTTAAGAACGCAGATAACTCGACTTCCAGACGTCCGATTTGGATGGGTTTTTTCTGTTAAGTTCGTATTTTCTGGGAGCTACGACAAGGCTATGTGAAAATTGCGAAAAATCTTTGTGTTTGCAAGTTGTCCAAAAACGAAGGGGAAGAAAAAGAAGCGGGGCGTCGTGGGGACCTTCAGATTTATTTGCTTTGCTTCGTAATAGCGAGCTCGGGAGACCGACGGCGGCCGACCGCAGCGTTCGGTTTCAACCCGTGCTCCGGAGCGAGCGAGCACAGGGGAGGCCGAGAGCGTAAGCTCAAGAGCGAGGCGAGCGCGGACGGGAGCGAAAGATCTGTGCGCGGAGGCGGCACAGTGGCCCTTCACATAAACACATTGGAAAACTAGGAAAATAGAACAAATCGATTTCAGCTACAAATGTAAATACAAACAAACACCACAGGAGGCTCTAAAGGCTGAAATAGATATTCGTTTAATATTTGACTGCTGAATATTTTTTAATGAAACAATATTTCTTAGCTTTATGCTGAAGGTGGGTACTGGATAAGAAAAATTGGCTTTCAAAAAGTTCCGAGCGGAATTGCTATATATTTTGCTCGGAAACCAGTGTGACCATATAGTTGAAGGAAAAGGCGGAAACGCGTAAAAGGCGTCAAACTGACACTTATGCACATCTGTTCAAACTGTTCTGTGATCAAACTTAATAAAATCAAATATTAAAATGAATTCAAGCGGTTTAGATATGGGAATAGTGCTAATGTACTATGCCGCTATTGCGCCACGGTCGTCGACGCCCAATAACTGATTACTTGCGTCGGAGGAACATAAATGGAAGATTTGCAATTCCTTGCCTACTGGCCTCCCAGGCACTATTAACAAATATAGAATTAAAATACTCCTTGTGGGAGAATTTCCAACGGCGGCTGATCCCTTAGAGGCGGGCCTGAAAGACTTTCCAACGGCCTTTCCCTTAGCGCCTCGCCTAGAAGGCTTTCCAACGGCACCCTTTCCGGCACCCTGCACACGCAGTGTGTGTCGGTCCCGGCGCCCCAGAAATACCCCTAATCCTGGCCAGCGGCCATGGCTCACCCGTACCCCTTGGCGTCCAGGCGGTGGAGCGTCCTCCAGTCCTCGTGTCTCCTGGGTCGCGGCGCGCCGGCACGTGGCCAAATTCGAGTTTTAAATTTACTTGCACTTTTATTTTACTTGCTTCCGCTCGTGCTCGAAACTCCACGCTGAATCCCCGTCTTCCCTTTTTAGAAATAGGTCGTGGCCTAGTTCTGCCGATCCCGGGCGGCATCGCTGCTCGCGCCTGCCGATCGAGGCTTGCAGCCCTCTCTCGGCTGCTCTTGTCTCTTGTCCGGCGCATGCATTGTTTCTCCCGGCTGGATGGCGTGGGTCGGTCGCGCCGCTCACTCCTAGAGCCGAGATAGCCGCGGTGGTGGTTTTGATTTTCGGCGCTGAGCTCTCCTTTCATAGCTTCGGCCCAATCTGGCGTCTGCGCAGTGCGAGCTTTTGCTCGGCTCTCGCCTCTTCTGTGGTGGTGGGTTCTGCCTATTGGTCTGTGGCTGATCGGTCGCCTTGGCCGCCTCTCTTAGCCGACACTCTTCGTGTGATGCTAGGTTAATCGGCCTAAGAGAGGGACGCCTCAAGAGCAAGGCCTCTTTTGTGTGGGTGTTTTTTTTTTTTTTTTATTTTTTTTTTATCTTCATTACTTTATTTATCTAGACATTTAACAGACAACGAAAAAAAACAAGTGACTTGGCGGGGCAAGGGCCCGCATCGTGCGGTACGGCCGCAAAGCAATGCTTCACACAATGTAAGGCCGCTTAGCCCGCCCTCTCCTTCCTCATCCTTTCCAGGGATCTCAGCGACCTTATCAGCTTTGCTGAGAATTCTGCCGCCGCGTCCCAAATCCTCTGGTCTGCCAGCATCAGCGGCACCAGCGTGTCCTCAGTTATCGCCGACCCTGCTACCGCCTCCAGCGTACTCCTCTCCTCGTCTAATCGGCGACACTCAAAGATGACGTGCCTCTCATCTTCGGCTATCCCGGATCCGCACTCCGGGCATCCGTCCTCCTCTTCATGGCCGAACCTTTTGAGGTAGCTACGGAAGCAACCGTGTCCGCTCAGCATTTGGGTCAGGTAAAAGTCCACCTGCCCATGCTTCCGCTCCATCCAGGCCTCAATGCTGGGGATCAGCCTATGGGTCCAACGGCCTTTGGACGAGGCATCCCACCTGGCCTGCCAGCTTTCATAGCTCCTCCTTCTGGCGGCGTTCTTGAGCTCTGCCTTGGAGACACCCTCTGGTCCGGGGTGCCCGCGAAGCGCGTTGCGTAGCTCCAACTTCTCCCGCACCAGATCCTCCAGCGGCACAAGTCCAGCTAAGACCAGCGCAGCGTCGTCCGAGATCGTTCGGAATGCGCAGGCCACTCGGATAGCGCATAGCCTGTACGTCGACTCGACCCCGCGCATGTAGGACTTAGTCCCGGCCGCCTCAGCCCACACCGGTGCCGCATACAGCAGCTGGGAGGTGACGACGCTTGCCAGCAGCCTCCTGGTGTTTTGCTTGGGGCCTCTGGTGTTCACCAGTAGACGGGAGAGGGCTCCCACGGTTCCGCTAGCCTTCTTCTGGGCGTACTCTAGGTGCTCCTTGAACGAGAGCCGAGTATCAAGGAGGACGCCCAGGTACTTAATCGCCCTCTGTGACTTAATCACTGCTCCAGCGACGTTGACTTCGGCCGTTTCCACCAGTTTCCGGCTGGAGATGAGGACAGCCTCCGTCTTCTGAGCTGCTAGCTCAAGGCCAGCG